>JAODAL010010311.1:0-105850 GCA_025379985.1 Phyllomedusa bahiana
CATTTTTGGGTCTTGTACCGGGACCTCTTTTCCAGTGTCTTGCAGTGGGCCCATCGTTCCCAGGTTTGCAGTGGGGACCCATCTTTTCCCGTTCTTGCATCGGATCCATCGTTCCCAGTGTCTTGAGTCGGACCCTCTTTCCCCATGTTTGAGTCGGATCCATTTTCCCCAGTGTCTTCAGTCGGACCCATCTTCCCGTGTCTTGCGTGGGATCCATCGTTCCAGTTTTGCAGTCGGATCCATCGTTCCCAGTGTCTTGCAGTCGGATCCATCGTTCCCAGTGTCTTGCAGTCGGATCCATCGTTCCCAGTGTCTTGCAGTCGGATCCATCGTTCCAGGTTCTTGCAGGGATCCTCGTTCCCGTTTTTGCAGGGGGATCCATCGTTCCCAGTGTCTTGCAGTCGGATCCATCGTTCCCAGTGTCTTGCAGTCGGATCCATCGTTCCCAGTGTCTTGCAGTCGGATCCATCGTTCCCAGTGTCTTGCAGTCGGATCTATTATTCCTGGTGTTGTTGTTGAGTCCTAATATATCAGTCCTGATTTCTTGAATTTTGATTATCTAGTCCTTGAAATTCAGTCTTTAACTGTCTAGTGGTATAATTCTCCAGTCACTGGAGTTCAGATACCTAAAGTCCTTGCTCCTGGTCTGTAGAGTTTCTTTTGTCTCTTAAGCTAGGTCTACACAGCACAGGTATTCTGCCGAATTTTCGGCGGTTTTGGTATCTTGAAAGCACTGAAAATCCGACGGTGCCCTGTGCTGCATAGAAAGGAAAGAAAAACACATGGTATATATTCAGCCAGATACTGCTTGGATTTGCAAATTCGAAAACCAAGCACGGCTTTTGCACAAATCTGCGCCAAAAACCCCGGTCCAGCAATGACAAAATGCAGCTGGATTTTCGACGTAGACCTAGCCTTAGATTTTCAATAAGTATTGCCCCTAATATCTGTTCTATGCCCCAATCTGTGATGTCCTGTAATTTAGTTCCTTATTTCTTTCCCATAAGTCCTTTCCTATACCTGGTGTCCATTGGTTTAGTCTCTGCAGTCCCTGGTGTCCATTGGTTTAGTCTCTACAGTCCCTGGTGTCCATTGGTTTAGTATATACAGTCCCTGGTGTCCATTGGTTTAGTCTATACGTCCCCCGGTGTCCCCTTTGGGTTTTGTCCTTCATTCCCCGGTGTCCATTGGTTTAGTCCTTACAGTCCCTGGTGTCCATTGGTTTAGTCCTTACAGTCCCTGGTGTCCATTGGTTTAGTTCCCAGAGTCCCTGGTGTCCATTGGTTTATTGCCAAAGCACAGACACTTGTCATTAATGTAAGATGTCTTGGTTCTCCAGTTAGTGAACTTCTTGAATAACACATATGTCTATGAGGAAGAGCAGGGTTCCCCTGATATATTCCATAATTAGCTTGGCGTTAACGTTTGTGCCTCTTGCCCACAGGTTATAGTTGCAGTTTGAATTTTGAAATTTACATGGGAAAACAAGTCACGGGTTGGGTTTTTTCTAAATCCCCCGGGTTTGTTTTTAACCCCCCACGTGTTTCTGTGGAAGAACTCCACAATGTTCCAAGAGGTTACAGTGGAGTGCTGCATCCCGGATGATGGCGGCTCATACTACGTACACTGGGAACCCGGCCATCTCCCATCAGGTCTGAAAACTGCATGGAAGATATGTACAAGAATATACCTACTATAATATTGCCCCCTATGTACAAGAATATAACTACTATAATACTGTCCCCTATTTAGCATAGTATAAACAACTAATAGATACTGCCCCCTATGTACAAGAATATAACTGCTATAATACTGCCTCCTATGCACAAGATTATAATTTCTATAATACTTGGTGGCTCCTTATGTACAAGCAAAATATAACTAACTCATAATACAGTGCTCCTCATTTACAAGAATATAACTGCTATACATACACTGCCCCCTATGTACAAGAATATATCACTACACACAAATACTGATCTCTGTACAAGAATATAACTACAATAAATACTGCCCTCCCCTATGTGCACTAAGAACATAACATACTATAAGTACTCACTCTGCCTCCTAGAACATATAATAATAACTACTATTATTCATTACAAGGGGACAGGATAATAACTACTATAATGCTGCCCCTATGTTGCAAGAATAATAACTGACTGATAAATCCTGCTCCTGGGAATGATACAAGCGAATATAACTACTATAATCCAGCGCTCCAATGTCAAAAATATAAACTACTATGAATACTGCCTTGCCTATGTAGCAAGAATATAACTATTTTTTTTTTTGTGTTTTAGTGTGTGGGGGGGTCTTTTTTATTTTATAATTTTTTTTTTTGGTTGTTGTGTGTGTGCTCTGTGATCGTGTCTGACCCAGACAAACCAGATCTCTGTCTGTGCTTTGTTTGAGTCGCTGGTCTCTCTCTCTCTCTCTGTTGAGGAGTCTGCGTGCGGGTGGGGGGGGGTGCGTTTGTGTGTGTGTGTGGTGGTTTCGGTGGGGGGAGGGATGTATTACTGCTCATGTTCATGAATATATCACTATAATACTGCCCCCCTATTTACAGATATAAACTACTATAATACCAGTTTCCTATATCAATAAAGCGAATATAACTTCTATAATAAAGTGCTTTTATGTACAAGAATATAACTACTATAATACTGCTCCTGTGTACAAGAATATAACTACTATATTGCTGCTCCTGGTTGTACAAGAATAAATACTATAATACTGCCCCCTATGACAAGAATATAACTACTATAATACTGCCATCCTATGTACAAAAATATATCTACGATAATACTGCTCCTATCTGTCCAAGAAGTAAAACTACTTAATACTGCTCCTATTATAAAGAATATATAACTACTATAATACTGCAACTATATTACAAGAATATAACCTAACTATAAATACGGCTCCTATTTAAAGAAATATTACACTACTATAATACTGCGCATGTGTCACAAGAATATAACTACAATATAATGCCCCCTGTGTACAAAATAACTACTATAATACTAGCATCCCTATGTACAGAGAATATAACTACTATACTACTGCCCCTAGTACAAGAAGATAAGATACTATAACACTGCCCTCTATGGACAAGAATTATAGAGGCACTATAATACGCTCCTGATTACTATAGACTATAACTACTATAATACCGCTCGCCTATGTACAAAGAATATACTACTAATATAATACACTGCCATCAGTATTGTACAATAATATAACTACTATTATACTGTCCCTGATTTACAAGAAATATAACAACTATACATACTGTCCTCCTATGTACAAGAATATAACTACTATAACCACTTGTCTCCTGATGTACATAGAATATAACTACTATACATACTGTCTCCTATGTACAAGCGAAATATAACAACTATAAGTACGTTCCTATGATACAAAAAGAATATAACTACTATAATACTTGTTCTCTATGTACAAGAATATAACTAGCTATAGATACTGCCCAAAGATGTGTACATGAATATAACTAGCAATAATACTTGCCCCCCCTGTGTTATCAAAGAATAGAACTAGCTATAAACTACCTCTATGTACAAGAAATATACCAACTAAAATACACAAGCTGCTATGTACAAGAGATATAACTAACTATATTACGAAACCTCTTAGCGCTCTCTCAACTGTACACAGAATACAATAACACTACCAATCATACATTACTTGACTGCCCCCTATATACAAAAAAAACTAACTACTATAAATATTGCTCACCTATGTACAAAGAATTAAACACTACTATAGTAAATACTGAGCCTCCCTATGTAACAAGAAATATCTACAAAAATACTGCCACCTTTTGTACAAATAATATAACAACTATATTACTGCCGCCTACTGAATCAAAATATAACTACTATAATAACTGCCCCCTATGTACAAGAATATAACTACTAAATACTCCCCCCTAATGTACAGGGAACTATAACTACTATAATACTGCTCCCTATGTACAGGAATTATAAACTACTATAATACTCTAGAGCTCCCCTATGTACAGGAACTAAAACTACTGATAAATTTACTGCCCCTATGTTCAAGCGAGATATAACCTACTAATAATTCGCTGCCTCTATGTACAAGAAATATAACTACGTATAATACTGCTTCCTATGTACAAGAATAGAATAACTACTATAATACTGCCCCCATGAACTAGAATATAACTACTATAAAACGTGCCCCCTAATGTCACGCAAGAAATATAACTTACTATATAATCTGCCTCTATGCACATAGAAATAAGACTACTAATAACTAACTGCCCATATGTACAAAATAGAAACGACTATAATACTGCCCCCTATGTACAAAACTATAACACTTAATCTGCTCCCAATGTCTACAAGAATATAACTACTATAATCCTGCCCTATGTAACAGAGAATATTAACTACTATAATACTGCCCCCTATGTAACAAGAATATAACTTATCTATAGATACTGCACCGCTATGGACATAGAATATAACTACTATAATACGGCTCTCTATGTACAAGAATATGAACTACTATAATACCTGCCCCTATTACAAGAATATAACTACTATAATACTAGCCCACCTATGTCCAAGAAAATAACTACTATAATACCTGTCACCATATGTACAAAGATATAACTGCTAAATACTGCTCCTATGTATAAGGAGTAATATAACAACTATAAATACTGCCCCCTATGTACAAGAATATAACTACTTAAAATACCTGTCACCTATGTACAAGGCGAGATATAACTGCTATAATACTGCTTCCCTATGTGACATGGAATATAGACATACCATATAATACTGCTCCTATGTACAGGAATATATCTACTTAAAGGTTATTACTCCCTATGTACAAAGTGATTATTAACTACTATATATTCTGCCTCTAAGTACAAGAATATAACTACTATAAATACTGCTCCTATGTACAGAGCAATATCAACTAACACACTACTTACTGCCCCTAGTAACGAGAATATAACTACTATAATACGAGCCCCCTACTTACAAAAGTAAACTACTATAATACTGCACCCTATGTACAAGAATATAACTACTATTTATACTATCTCCTATGTACAATAATATAGCCTACTATAATACTGCCCCCTATGAGTACAATAATAAAACTACTATAATACTGCCCTATGTACAGTGATATATAACACTATAATACTGTCTCCTAAGTACAAGGATATAACTGCTAAAATACGCGATCCTATGTATAAAACCCAAGAATATAACTAATATATATACTGCCCCCAATGCTATAGCATATTAAAGTAATACTAACTACTAGAAATACTGTACTCTATGTACAGGAGGATATAACTGCTATTAATACTGCCTCCCTATTTACAGGCAATATAACCACTATAATACTGCTCCCTATTTACAGTAATATAACTTCTATAATACCTGCCCCCTATGTACTAAGAATATAACTACTGATAATTTGCCTCTTATGTGACTCAGTACGAATATATACTACATAATACTGCTCCTATGTACAAGAAAATAAACTACTATAAATAACTGACCCCATTGTACAAGAATAATAACACAATAAACTGCCCCCTAATTTACAAGAATATAACCTACTATAATTCTGCCTCAATGCACAAGAATATAACCCAAAAAAAAAGACTATAATACTGCCCACAGTACAAGAATATAAACTACTATAAAACTGGCCCCCTTATTTACAAGACGATATAATACTACTATAGAGTACTGAGCTCCTATTGTACAAGAATATAACTACTATAATACTGCCCCTATGTAACAAGAATATAACTACTATAATACTGCCCCCTTATGTACAAAAGATTTACTACTATAAGTACTCACCCTATGTACAAGATTATAACTACTATGAATACTGCTTCCTATTGACGAAGAAATATAACTACTATAATACTTCCCCCCTATGTACAAGGATAAACTACTATAAAACTGCCCCCTATAGTATAAGATATGAACTAGTATTAATACTGTCTCCTTGATGTTCAGAGGATATAACATAGCTATATGCTACTGATCCAATGTATAGATAATATAACTACTAAATATAACCTGAGAGCCACCCTATGTTCAAAATAAAACTTACTATAATCAGCTCCTATGGTACAAGGATATAACTGCTATAATGGACTGCTCAATGTACAAGAAACTATAACTACTATAATACTGCCCCCTATGTAACACAGAATATAACTACTAAATACTGCCCCCTATGTCAGGAATATAACTACGTAAATACTGGCGCCTCCTATGTAAAAGAATATAACTACTAATAATAATGCCCGCCTTATGTGCAAGAATATATTCTGACTATAAGATACTTGCATCCTCTATGGTACAAGAATATAACTACTATTAATACTGCTCTATTGTACAAGTAATAGTAATCTACTAAATGACTGCCTCCCTTAAGAGAGGACGTGTTTTTTGTGAGCTCCTGATGTCTGGAGAACAGCCCAGGGCTGGCCACCTGGCCATGGGAGTCTTCCCAAGCAAGGCCCAGGCCATCACGGCCTAATCCTGGAATGAACCCCCAGGCTCCACAATTCAGGGATGGAAATCCCAAAATTACAGAGGAAAGTTTGTGCAGTGAAGAGCAGTCATGAAGTGATGGGAGAAGCCTTTTGTGAGCACAAGAAGCTTCAAAATGAAAAAGTTTGGAGCAAGAACCCGCCATCATCAACAGGTTGAAGCAGCACGCCATTACAGCCGGCAGTGTGCAGATCCCCGAGCAAAAAAACACCCGAGAACCGCTCTGGAAGAGACAAATGATCCAGCAAATCTTCAGCAGCAGGTAATTGGCGTCTGAACGTACGCGATCTGGGAGCGAGCAAACATTGAGGCAGTAAAGTTGGAGGAGACCAAGCAGCCAAGCTACCAAGGGGCCAGTAACACCGCACAGCTTAAGAGGAACCTGGGAGCCGGTCCCTAAGCCAGGAGTGTGACCCCCCAGCAATAGCAGCGCAGAGCCAGCAGCCTCCAGAGCCCCCCAGTAATGGTGCAGAGCGCGCCACCAGATCGTGCACCTGGCCGAACAAATCCCTGCAGACTGGGAGCAGAGAATGGAGACCCTCAAGAAGACAAGGTCCTACTGCAGGAAAAAGATTCCACTTGCATGTTTAAGATGAAGGCCCCAGTCTCCTAGATAGACACGACCTTCATGGACAAGAAGCTGGGTCACTGGACCCTCCCCTGCGCACACTGAAGAGACCAGAAAGGAGATGGTGACTATCATGACAACTGGACCTGGTGTGGGGAAACCTACAGGAACCAGGAGAGGTTTGGGAGGCAGGGGCCAAGCACAGGTCCACAGTCACCTAAAGCCTCCACTAGCAACACCCAGCAAGTAAGGCCTATATTACGTCCAGCTAGCCTTCCCTTTGAAGAGGGGGATCTGTACAGGAAAAAGGTCCAGCAGCAGCCAGGATCCGCAGTAACACTAGACAAGCAGCAAGACCCAGGGACTCTCGCCACACTACAATCCCCATCGGTCACTGTTCCGCCGGACATGAACCCCAGCCTGCAGGCTCAGCAGATCATTATCCAGCAACCATGGACACATATCTGCAGGTAAATGTGTGGTAGCAGAGCAGACACTACAAGTCCCAGCAGAGAACACATTGCAGCAGGACTGTGGACTCATCCCTGGAGGGATCGGTGCAGCAGCAGAGCAGGGTCCACAGGTGATACCTGTGCAGGGTAATTGCTGCCCTGTAGTGGAGGATACTCAGGAGTCTGCATTGCAAGGCTCTCAGGACTCTACTACTAATCGATTGTGACCACTCTGCTTCTGATGCTGCGGAGGACTCTGTGTCTGGTAATGCTCTTTGTGAGTTTTTCCCTTCAGGGATAATGTCTTGCAGTTCTGCGTGGGAGCTTAGATCCATCTCCAGGTTTAGGTCAGCCTTAGGTCCTATGGCTCAGAGTCCCATAGAGGTTGATGTAGATGAAGGGGCAGCGCGCAATCCCTGCTGAGATTATCCCCCATTAGTTACCCAGTAGTGAAGCCCCCTAGTGCAGTGTCAGCAGCCCACACAGCGTCCGCCCCCCACAGGAGAGCGGTGCTAGTCATGCCCCTCCTGGGAATTGCCTCGAGCTGAGGGTCACCATCTTTCATGTCAAACACCATTATACGGGCCAGGCCTTCAAAGGAGTAACGTGGCCTGTTCAGGCATAAGGGTCCCAAGGAAGATCTGCCCCAGTAAGGAGGTTATTGTGCGTAGACCTGATTGTGTGCCAAATGGGCTCTTGCCTAGTAGCATCCTGGCAGTGATTAATCTTCCTGACAGCCAGCTATGAGTGGAGCAGTCAAGCTCATGTCGGACCCTGGACCGTTTTCTGGTGTCCAGATCACGGGTTCAGGGACAAAGAGGGCTGGGACAAGTTTCAGCTCATCCCCGATCTCTACCAGAACCACAGTGAACGTCACCATCATTTTCTTGAATGAAGCCGTCCCCTATCAGGACATTGGTACTCTTGCTGAGGAGACACTGTGGACCCTGTCCTGACCATCACTAAGACCAGGATTGAGATGGAGGTCAGGACTGGAGTGGTGAAGGTCCTCGAGAAGCTGTGTCAGGAGCACAATGTCACCTACCAACTCTGCCAACTCCTCTTCATCAGCCGAGAAGGGCGTCTGCTTACTACCCGGGTCCAGCCCTCGAAATGCTTTAGAATGTTGGAGGCCCCGGGCATATAGCGAGTGGTGCACCGAGGTGAAGTGAACCTGTGTGGGTAGGAGGGCCATGTCAGTGCCACGTGCCGAGGAAGATCAGGGCAATTTATGGTGCAGAAATTGTCATGCCCATATAGATTGCCCAACGCCTGGCATATACATCTACAGGACTTCCTTATCAGGCGTACTGGAGGGGCTAGATGACCATGGATGAGGTGGAGCCTTGATTAGACCCAGCCAGATCACAGCCTGACACAGGTAACCACCTGACCATACCACAAGCCTGACACGGTAACCAGCCAGACCAAGACCACAGGGCAGGGTGTCATAGTGGGGGGGCCATGGAGCGTTGGCAGAGCAGGGATGGACAGCAACCCAGGTAGGCACTCTACTCTGGCCCTTCATCTAACATTGTCAGAGAGAAAGGGAAAAACAAAGTAAGAGAAAAAGAATAAATCCTCCCTAAAATCCCTGAGGAAGAATGACACTGGTCCAAAGATCTTTTGGGGAAGAAAGGTGATATAAGTGTGGAGGGGGGCATGCTGCTCATCCAAAGGGGGCGTAAAGTGTCCTTCGAGAAGACGAAGCGGCAAGGCAGAGTTTTAGACGGGACTGAAGCTAATATTTAGAGGATTAGATGGAGAACACGGAGAATGATACCCCTCAAGAAAAAGGCCCCATCCTGTCCTGATGCAGACATGAACATGTAGGAGGATGGTCTGATTCTACCGATGACCATTGTCCACCCAGATCATACAACAGAGTTAGGAAGTACCTGTAGAAATATATGTCCGTATAAATGCTGATGCATTTTCTTATTAATGTTTCTGTGTGTGTTCCTTTATCTCCAACAGGTTGGGTCCTTTATGATTTTAATCCCCGTATGATTTAGGTTTGATTACATTTAAATTGAATTTTTGTTTGTAATTGATGAATTATTGTTTTTGGATTGTATCCCTGTTGTTTACACAGTAAAAATGGCCCACTATGTACAAGGAAGATATCTAACGTAAATACTGTCCCCTAGTACAAAGAATATATCTTCTATATTACTGTCCCCTATGTACATGATTATTTACCTAATTTTATACGGCTCTTCATGTACAAAAATAATCTATATAAGAACTGTCCTCTACACAAGGAATATAACACTATATTACTGCTCCTATGTACAAGAATATAACTACTATAATATCTGACTCTTATGTACAAGAATAAACTACTATAAAACTGCTCCTATGTACAAGAATCTAACTACTATAATACTGCTCCTATGTACAAGAATATAACTACTATAAATGACTGATCCTATGTACAAGAATATTACTACTATAATAATGCCTCGCTACTG
Source organism: Phyllomedusa bahiana (assembly GCA_025379985.1). NCBI lineage: Eukaryota > Metazoa > Chordata > Amphibia > Anura > Hylidae > Phyllomedusa > Phyllomedusa bahiana. Next base: position 10,088 of record JAODAL010010311.1, read on the forward strand.
TACAAAATATACTACTATAATACTGCCCCCTATGTACACATATAAAACTACGTATAATACGGCCGCTGCCTATGTACACAGTAGATAAAACTACTATAAGTCTTCCCCTAGTTACAAAAATAGAAGTACTCTATATGACGCTCCTATGTGACTAGAATATAACTACTATAAGACTCTCCCCCTATATACAATCATATAACAACGTTAATAATGGAGGTAAGTCTAGTGTACATAGAATATATCTACTATAAACTGCCCCCTAATGTACAAGAATATAACGTACTATAATACTAGCTCGCTATAACAAGAATATAACTACAATAATAATGCCCTCCAATAGTAAACAGAGAGATAAACTACTGATAAATAGCTGCCCTTTATGTACTAAGAAATATAACTACTAGTAATACTGCCCCCTATGTACAAGAATATACCTACTATAATACTGCCCCCCTATGTACAAGAATATGAGACACTAATAGAACTGCTCCCTATGTTACAGGTAGAATATAACTAGCTATTATACATGCTGCTAGTGTAAAGTTCTATAGATGGGGAAGGGTAACATCTTTGCTTCTCTGTGAGTAGCCCGTTACAGAGCGGTGGCGGTGTTACCCTCTGTCTGTAGAGAAGATGCCGCTGGAGGACATGGATTACAGATGCATTTTCCGTGATGATCTGGACACTGTTGTGGAGATCACGCGTCCGACCGTAGTCGTTATAAAGGTAAGGCGAACTGATCATTGTCCTTCTTGCAGTTCCTGAAGCCTCTGGCCGGCTTCCTACAGGGGCAGGTTTTACAGTTTTATATTTTTTCTGTTCGAGTCTGAGGTTTTGTAAAATCCCCATGCTGCATCACTCAGGTTGCAGATCTGTGCTTCCTCCATGCTTTACCCTGCAGCCCTGCTCTATTAGCCCAAGTGATCACTTACGGCAATATCCTATAGATTCTAATATGATCAGAATACATCCCCTTCCTCACGGACGCCCGGACCGCTGCTTGCTTCCTCCCCCATACTTTATCCTGCAGCTCTTCTTGCTCGGATTGCTTCTAGTAGTTGAAAGCACAACTCAGCAGGAATCAGCTGAGTCCCAGAGTACTGTTCAATGCAACTTTCAAATTTTTCCATCCAGGCACAGATAAGTTCTGCTCCGATAACACAGATGACAAAAGTAAAAGAGACCGAGAGCCTGTCTACATTCTGAAATCCTCTGTGCCGGCGGTAAAATAGGAAGAATTACCAGACGATGCTCGATGAATGGTCAGTGGGAGACTCCAGAAGACTCCTGTGTGGACACCAGACTCCTGACTCTTCTGGATCAGGCTAAGGTGAGTTCATCACCCGCTCTGCAACCTTTACTGGACTATTTAGCTGATATCGCCATATAAAACTTCACTATGTTGTGTCTTCTCCAGTATACTCCAGTTACATCCAGAGCTGCAGTCACAATTTCAGCTGTATCAGTCTGTACAATCCTAAATTCCATTTAGCTAAGATCCCATCATGCACTGCACTCTTTCACTGGTATTGAGATGTGAGCTTCTGCATCCCTGAGTGGGGCCGGAAACCAGTAGAACTGTAAATGCAGCTCTCGGTGCAACTAGAGTAGAAGTTAAGCATGGAAAGTAGAGATGTTCCTCAGTCCTCGTACTTGTACCGTGTTATATTCTCCCACCAGACACTCAGCGGGGGCCTGGGAATACCAGAGTTGGAGATTCCACTGACGATGGAGACATTAAGGAACTACACCCTCCAACTGGACTATAACATCCGCCACCCTACGAGAATGTCATCAATTTATGGGACTATAAGGATGCTCTCTATGGCAGCTGTAGAGGGCAACATACAGCTCCAAGCTGCCACCATGAGGGTAGGTACAAAATCAAAATCCATCTGGAGTGGCCAAATAGCTTCTGATTATTGTGCCCACATTTATCAGGGCACCAGGGACACACACATGTGGCACAGGAGACTATGGTGCAGTCACACATTGCACATGTCACAGCCACCTTCTAGCAGTTCTCATCTTCCCTGAGATTGCCTGCTGTGAGAGGGGAGGAAGAGAGGCAGAGTGGAATATCTGATGGTTAGATTGTTGACCTCTTGGAGTTGGTGAAGATAGAGTTTGATTTGGCATCCCTGAGAATGCCTGCAGTGGAGAGGGAGGAATGAGACAGGCAGAGTGTAATATCGATGGTTTGGATTGTTGACCACTTGAGTTGGTTTAAGAACTAGAGATTGATGCTTCCCTGAGATTGCCTGCTGTGAGAGGGGAGGAAGAGCAGCAGAGTGGAATATCTGATGGTGAGATTGAGGAGTACTGCTCTGCAACTCAAAGCCTCTTGGAGCTGCTGGGAATACAGCCAATATTTCCCTGAGATTTCCTGCTGTGAGAGGGGAGGAAAAGCAGCAGAGAGGAATATCTGATGGTCAGATTGAGGAGTACTGGTCTTCACTCCAATGTCTCTTGGAGTTGGTGGGGATAGAGATAATGCTTCCCTGAGACTTTCTGCTCTCTTTCTGCTCTGAGAGGGGAGTATGAGCAGCAGAGTGGAGTATATGATAGAGTGGAGACCCGTATTCAGAACTCACACCACGATCTCATGCAGTTGGTAGATGTATTGCTAAAGTTTCCGGAAGACTGCACGCTGTGGGTGTGGAAGGGGAGCAGCAGGCAGTAGCAGCTGAAGGTTTGACTACTGGGCTCTACTCTGAAGTAATTCATCATGCAGCCACAGCTTCTCTGAGACTGCCGGCTGTGAGAGAGGGAATGGAGCAGCAAAATTGGAAATCTTATGGTCTGAGTGTTGGATATATTGCTAATGCTTCTCTGAGACTGCACGCTGTGGAAGGGGAAACAGACAGTGGTAGCTGATGGTTTGATTACTGGGCTCCATTCTGAATTCATTGATCATGCAGCCACAGTTTCTCTGAGACTGTCTGCTGTGAGAGAGGGAGTGGAGCAGCAGATTGGGAATCTGATGGTCTGAATGCGTGGTTAGTATAGAATGTGTGGGCAGCAAAGTAAGGCAAACAAGAAATGCCTCCACTTAGATTGTAAGCTCCTCAGGACAGATCTCTTATGTATTTCGGTTGTATGTATTTTGCTTCGTCTTTTGCAGTATCCCCGATTGTATTTTCCTCCCCTTTGTGTTTAGGACTTTGTTACTGTATTTAGTTGGCTGCTCAGCTTTCGCATGGAGACCCTCTGGATCCCAGCACTTATAAGACAACCTCATCTTGGTTCCATGTTCCTGCAGTCAGTTGAATCTCTATCCAGTCTCTTTGAACCCGATTCAGATGCCTTCATGTTCGTCCAGCCCAATATTCAGATGAGCGCTGTGGTCTTGACCCCTTTGGTACAGACTGAATACTTCAAAACCTTCAACACTGCCCCCAACATTGCAGTGGTCATAAAAGATATAGCGATGACAATGAACGGTAGTAACATCATTGTGATCAACATGGTCCTTAGGAACCTGGGCAAGATCCTCCCATTGAATTTTGGAGACAGTGTGAATGGACATGGCCACCGTGTGGAAAGTCATGTCGTAATCAACACCTTTTGGACCGGACACCAATCCAGGACTCAAGCCGATTTAGATATAGTCTTCATTGGTTCTGAGGAACTCAACCAGACAGGCTCTGCTTTTTCCCAATGTGTGTTCTGGGACCAGGGACTCTTTGATGGAGTTGGAGGATGGTCTACAGAAGGATGTGAGACCAAGGTCATAAACGACAGTGTAGTGTGCACCTATAGGCAAGGGGCGGCCTTCTCGGTCTTGAGGTCACTTAGGGATTTTGAGGATGATATTCTGGAGACCCTCAGCCAGGTTGGAGTTAGTTTGTCTATCTTAAGTCTACTCATCTGTATCATCATCTACATCATCGAGTGGAAGCAGGTGGTGAAGGACGACGTTACCTTGTTCCGGCAGCTGACCTTGATCAATATTGCTGCGTCCATGTTCATTGCTGATGTTTGGTTCTTAGTATCGACCCTCATAACCGAGAGTCACGCCAACAAGGTGTGCATCGCGGCGGCCTTCTTTCAGCACTACTTCTACCTCGCCTCGTTATCCTGGATGTTGCTTCAGGGGCTCGTCCTCCTCTACGAGCTCCTCTTCAAGTCCCATCAGCTCATCAAGGTTGCTGTGATTTTGGCCATGGTGGGGATCGGCTATATCTGTCCACTCATCATTGCCAGTGCGACCATTAGTATCGAATACCCCAAAGATGGATACATCACAGAGGGCAGCTGCTTCCTGAATCTAGAAGACGGGGCCGTGTTTGCTTTTTCGGGGCCGGTTCTTCTGATCGCTGTACTGAACTCCTTCACTATCGTGACGATGGTCTGGAAATTATTACAACCTGCTGTTGCCGAAGAGGAAGAAGAAGAGGAGGATGGTAGAAAATCCTGGGTGGCCAAGGGACTTGCCATTCTGACCTCGGTGTTTGGCCTAATGTGGTTTCTGGAGATGGAAACATTGTTAGATGAAGTCCATGAGCTCTTTCCTCATGTCCTTGAAGTCCTTAATACTTTTCAGGTAAGGACTGTAGAATCCGTATGCAATATTATTCTATACAGTTCCACAATTCTACGGCTTCAGTCTTCCGCTTACCGTTCAGGTTGTGGGTGGTTCTACAGCTTCAGGCTTCCACTTCCCTTTCAGGCTGTGGGTGGCTCTACACTTACTATTAAGGCTGTGGGGTGATCTACAGCTACAGGCTCCCACTTCTTGTTCAGGCTGTGGGCGGTTCTACAGCTTCAGGCTCCCACTTCCTGTTCAGACTGTGAGTGGTTCTACAGCTTCAGGCTCTCACTTCCCGTTAAGGCTGTGGGTGGTACTACAGCTTCAGGCTCCTACTTCCTGTTCAGGCTGTGGGCGGTTCTACAGCTTCAGGCTCCACTTCCTGTTCAGGCTATGGGTGGTTCTACAGCTTCAGGCTCTCACTTTCTGTTCAGACTGTGGGCGGTTCTACAGCGTCAGGTTCCCACTTCCCATTCAAGCTGCGGGCAGCTCTACAGCTTCAGGCTCCCACTTCTTGGTCAGGCTGTGGGCAGTTCTACAGCTTCAGGCTCCACTTCCTGTTAAGGCTGTGGGTGGTTTTACAGCTTCAGGCTCCCACTTTCTGTTCAGGCTGCGGGCAGTTCTACCTGATCCTGTTAGGCGGACATTAATGATGGAAGGGTCTAAACATCAGGGCAGAAGGCTTCAGAGGTCTAAAGGGTTAATTTTTTTTTTCATAAAGAAAGATAAACAAGCTCCTGTGCTGCTGATAAGACACAGGAAGGAGAGTTGGAAAGTCTTGATGATGGCTTCTGGGTTTGTCATACATAGAGGGCTTGGTAGAGTCTAATGGGTGCCTGGCCTATACAGTATAATACATAGCAATACAGCAAGTACTGTAAGTCATTGCTATGTATTATAAAAGTGATCAAGAGATTGCATAGCCCAGTTCCATATTGGGATTTAATAAATAAATAAATGTTTAAACAAATTAAAAACAGTAGACAGCAGTTAAAAATTAAGACAAACTAAAAAAAAAAAGTTAAAATCAAATTAAAAAAAAATGCTTCAGGAAATTAAAAAAAAAGTAAAAAGCAAATAAGATGTTTAAACAAATGAAAAAAAGTTGAGAGCAAATAAATGTTTTGAAAAAAGGTGAAGAAAACAAGTTCCCCGACACGATACCAAAGAAAATATTAACTTATCCCACAAATAAAAAGCCCCGACACAGCTTCCTCGCCAGAAAAGTCGTAGAGTTTGGTTTGTAGAACATTGATTTGTGCCCGTTATGATTCATGGCTGCGGGGAGGGGGTCTTTCTAAAATAAAGGGGTTTTACCTGGAAAAATAGGGGCACAGTCTAAAAATGGGGAGAGCCCCAGGCGGCAAAAGTTCTAGCTACGTCGCTGTGTATGGGTAACATCTTTTCGGGCTGTTTCCAGCTTCCTTTGCTATAAATCTGGATTCCTATATTCCTCTATTGCACACCTATAGCAGAGGTTCTTCACTCCGGGCTCGGGCCGGAGCAGGAGGCTCTTCACTGCGGGCTCGGGCCGGAGCAGGAGGCTCTTCACTGCGGGCTCGGGCCGGAGCAGGAGGCTCTTCACTCCGGGCTCGGGCCGGAGCAGGAGGCTCTTCACTCCGGGCTCGGGCCGGAGCAGGAGGCACTTCACTCCGGGCTCGGGCCGGAGCAGGAGGCTCTTCACTCCGGGCTCGGGCCGGAGCAGGAGGCTCTTCACTCCGGGCTCGGGCCGGAGCAGGAGGCTCTTCACTGCGGGCTCGGGCCGGAGCAGGAGGCTCTTCACTGCGGGCTCGGGTTAAAGCAGGAGGTTCTTCATTCTGGGCTCGGGTTAAAGCAGGAGGTTCTTCATTCTGGGCTCGGGTTAAAGCAGTAGGTTCTTCATTCTGGGTTTGGGTCAGAGCAAAGGTTCTTTATTCTGGGTTTGGGTCATAGCAAAGGTTCTTTATTCTGGGTTTGGGTCAGAGCAAAGGTTCTTTATTCTGGGTTTGGATCAGAGCAGAGGTTTTTCATTCTGGCCTCGGGTTACAGCAGAGGTTCTTCTTTCTGGCCTTGGGTTAGAGCAGAGGCTCTTCATTCTGGGCTTAGGCCAGTAAGGTCGATCCTATGAAGGCCATCTGTCCAGGGGGGCGGAATCACTATGAGCTTTGTGATATATACACTCTCCATTTAATCCTATGTCTTCCTTACTCAGGGAGTGATCATCTTAATCGTTGGATGTCTTCTGGACCAAAAAGTAAGTGCCTCAACCCTGTAGCGCTGGGCCCTGGCCGGCTGTGGTCAGGAGCAGCATTGCCATCCATAGAGCTGGACATTTTTAGTGTCTCATTTATCCTTTCAGATTCGGGAAGCTCTGGCCAGAAGATTCTTTAAGCTTCTATCTCTGCTCCCATTTCTGGTATGCCGTGAACGTGGCTCCTACAATGTGGTAAGACGTCTGTCACCATCGCCAACACTAACATGGAAGGGGGAATGAAGGGCGCGGGGGACACAAGCTGGGGATAGGAGATTTCCAAGGATGAAAAACCTTGGAGTTTTCCATGGTGCGACTGTCCTAAACCTTCTGGATCTGATACATCACCACAGCTTCCCTAGAACATGCTGGGTCATTTGGTTTGGAAAATAGGACTACAGTACTCCCTGCTGTTACACTGGCCTTATATATTTCCAACAGACAAAGGTCATTGCTCTGGCCTTGTATGTCAAGGGTGGTTTCAAGATAGAATGTCCCAAAAACTGATCCAGGCAATAATCATGAACATTTTAACGTAAAACCTCTGTATTAGAGCAGTACATGCAGTGGTTGGGGATCTATACCGCCTCCCTACAGTACAGTGCGGTACTGCATGTCCTGTGCTGCCTACATGTATTAGTGAGGTGCATGCAGTGATTGGTGGTCTATAGCGACTCTCTACAGTACAGTGTGGTACTACATGTTCTGTACTACTCTTACATGTATTAGTGAGGTACATGTAGTGATTGGTGGTCTATAGTACCTCTCTACAGTACAATACTGTATGCCCTGTACTGCTCTTACCTGTATTAGTGAGATGCATGCAGTGATTAGTGTTCTATTAGCGCCTCTCTATAGTACAGTGCAGTACTACATGTCCTGTACTGCTCTTACATGTATTAGTGAGGTGCATGCAGTGATTGGCGGTCTATAGCACCTCTCTACAGTACAGTGTGGTACTATATGTTCTGTACTACTCTTACATGCATTAGTGAGGTGCATGCAGTGATTAGTGTTCCTATAGCGCCTCTCTAAGTACAGTGCGGTACTAATGTCCTGTACTGACTCTTACCTGTATTAGTGAGGTGCATGCAGTGATTGGCGGTCTATAGCACCTCTCTACAGTACAGTGTGGTACTATATGTTCTGTACTACTCTTACATGCATTAGTGAGGTGCATGCAGTGATTAGTGTTCCATTAGCGCCTCTCTATAGTACAGTGCGGTACTACATGTCCTGTACTGCTCTTACCTGTATTAGTGAGGTGCATGCAGTGATTGGGGGTCTATAGCGCCTCTCTACAGTACAGTGACATACTGCATGTCCTGTACTGCTCTTACATTTATTAGTGAGGTGCATGTAGTGATTGGTGGTCTATAGCTCCTCTCTACAGCACAGTGCTGTACTACATGTCCTGTACTGCTCTTACAATAGGAGATGTCACAGCTCCCCCCCCTGCACATAAACTTGTCCCAGATCATCTTGCATGCCCTACACCTCTCCTATAGAAGTCAATGGGTCTGCTCTGTTCACATCTCCTATGTACAATGGACTAGCTGTTAAAATGTCTCTCAAAATGCTGTTAAAAGCAGCTCAGGCTAAGATCCTACAGACAGTGAGTACTACATGTCCTGTACTGCCTTACATGCATAGTGAGGTGCATGCAATGATTATGTTCTATTCGCCTCCTATAGTCAGTGCGGTACTAATGTCCTGTACTGCTCTTACATTATTAGTGAGGTGCGTGGGGGATTGGGGGTCTATACTCCTCTTACACACGTGCGTACTAATGCCTGTATGCTCTTAAATAGGAGATGTCAAGCTCCCCCCCCTCACATAAACTTCTTCCCGGGCCCCAAAGAGCATGCCCACAACACTCCCCTATGAAGTCAATGGGTCGCTCCTTTTCCGGGCCCTATGTCAATGGAACTGCTGTAAAATGTCTCTCAAAATGCTGTTAAAAGCAGCTCAGGCAAGATGGCCGCCCCCATAATCATATACAGACAATAGAATTTAAACATTTACAATTAGAAAATAAAATAGGCTAAAAAGAATATTTATCAGGATTTGGTTTTAATTTGTAAAAAAAAAAAAAAAAAAAAAATAATATATATATATTTATTTATTTGTGATAGATTCCCTTTAATAGATTCCTGGAGGAGACTAAATAAAACCCCATAATGAACTCTTCTTATTCCTGCCCTCTAGGAGCAGATCCCCGAACGCGAAGCTTCAGAGACTTATAGACAGATCTAGAACAGCTGATGCCACCACCTATTCCAACCGAAGAGTCCGGCTCTGCTACCTACCGTACTGCACCTGTATTATAATAAGCGACTGTAAATTTAGGAATAAATTACTTGTCAGAACCTAAGATAGTAATTATTATTTCCATCATGTCTTCTACTCCAGTCAGTGTGGCATTCCATTTTCCAATCCATGGGTCACATCTCGGTCCCGCTAGGGACACACTCGTCTTGCTTGGCCACTTATAGGACCATATCCAGCCTGCCTCTTCTCCCTCTATCATTGTTTTTGACCCAAGTGGGTCCATTTCATACCAGGAGTCGGCGAGGGTGTATTCACTCCAGTTTTATATGGCATCAGCCTGGATAGTTTTCTTGCTCAAGTCTAAGGCTAATGAAGGAACTCTCCCATCCCTGAGCTGTGCCCATCTGACCCCAATTCTGCCCAGTTCCTTGGTACCACTAAATGGGTGTCCTCAGTCTGTGCACATGTCAGCTCTTGTCCATAAAGGGTGCCCGAAGGGTAATGATCTGAAGCTGTGGTCTGCCAACTGCGGCTCTCCAGCTGTTGGGAAACTTCAACTCCCATCATGCCCACTGATATAAATGCATGATGGGAGTTGTAGTTTCCCAACAGCAGGAGAGCAGCACATTGCAGACCACTAACCTGGAGGATACCCCATGATTAAACCCTCACCTTTTTTGAAAGTAAAGAACGCTCAATCTCTTAGATTTCCTGGCTTAGTCCTATGCTAAATCCAATAGGTCTGGAGTCTCCGGTGGGTATCTTGTGTTAAAGGGCTGTTCCCACCATAGAAGTTGGTACATCCTACCAATAGTGAGATAGGTGTGGATCCTACCTATTTTAGGAACGGGGCCCCAAAATTCTTGGCTCAGAATGGAAATCTGGTCTGCACTTGCGCACGACTTTCCATTCTGTTGTATGGGAGTTCTGAGTACGGCAAAACAATCTGCTCCCCTGTACTGGGAACTCCCATAGAACAGAATGGAAAGTTGTACAGTTCTCCATTCTGTTCTATGGGAGTTCCAAGTACATTCCAAACACCCCGCTCCCCTGCCTCCCCATTCTGAGCTAAGACTCTCAAGGGGCCCATTCCAGAGATAAGTGCAGGTCCCAGAGGTGGATCCACACCTGTTTTGGGAATAGGTCACCAAAAGCGTTCGTTTAAAATGGAGATCTGGTTGCACTTGCGCACAATCTGCATTCTGTTCTATGAGAGTTACAGTGAAGGAAATAATTATTTGATCCTCTGCTGATTGTGTAAGTTTTCCCACTGACAAAGACATGAACAGTCTATAATTTTAAGGGTCGGTTAATTTTAACATTGAGAGAATATCTAAAATAAAATCCAGAAAATCACATTGTATAAAGAACAACAATTTATTTGCAGTGAGAAGTAAGTATTTGATCCCCTACCAACCACTAAGAGTTCTGGCTCCTGCAGACCAGTCAGACTCCTAATCATCTCGTTACCTGCATTACAGACAGCCGTTTTACATACTCACCTTTATAAAAGACTCCTGTCCACAGACTCAATCAGTCAGACTCTAACCTCTACAACATGGGAAAGACCAAAGAGCTTTCTAAGGATGTCAGGGACAAGATCATAGAGCTGCACAAAGCTGGAATGGGCTCCAAAACAATAAGTAAGATGCTGGATGAGAAGGAGACAACTGCTGGTGCAATAGTAAGAAAATGGAAGAAATACAAAATGATTGTCAGTCGACATCGATCTGGGGAATGATGCAAAATCTCACCTCGTGGGGCGTCTTTGATCATGGGGAAGGTGAGAGATCAGCCTAAAACTACACGGGGGGAACTTGGTAATGATCTCAAGGCAGCTGGGACCACAGTCACCAAGAAAACCATTGATAACACATTACGTCATAATGGTTTAAAATCCTGCAGTTCCCTCAAGGTCCCCCTGCTCTAGAAGGCGCATGTGCAGGCCCGTCTGAAGGCGGCGCATGCGCAGGCCCGTCTGAAGGCGGCGCATGCGCAGGCCCGTCTGAAGGCGGCGCATGCGCAGGTCCGTCTGAAGGCGGCGCATGCGCAGGCCCGTCTGAAGTTTGCCAATGAACACTTGGATGATTCTGGGAGTGATTGGGAGAAGGTGCTGTGGTCAGATGAGACGAAAATTGAGCTCTTTGGCAACTCAACTCGCCGTGTTTGGAGGAAGAGAAATGCTGCCTATGACCCAGAGAACTCAGTCTCCACTGTCAAGCATGGAGGTGCAAACATGATGTTTTGGGGGCGTTTCTCTGCTAAAGGCACAGGACTACTTCACCGCATCAATGGTAGAATAGATGGAGCGGAGCCATGCACTGTAAAATCCTGAGTGACAACCTCCTTCCCTCCACCAGGACATTAAACATGGGTCGTGGCTGGGTCTTCCAGAAAGACAATGACCGAAAACATACAGTCAAGGCAACAAAGGAGTGGCTCAAAGAGAAGCACATTAAGGTCATGGAGTGGTCTAGCCAGTCTCTAGACCTTAATCCCATAGAAAACTTATGGAGGGAGTTGAAGCTCTGTGTTGCCAAGCAACAGCCTCAAAATCTTAATGATTTAGAGATGATCTGCGAAGAGGAGTGGAGCAAAATTCCTCCTGACCTGTGTCGCAAACCTCATCATCAACTACAAAAAAGTCTGACTGCTGTGCTTGCCAACAAGGGTTTTGCCACCAAAAACTTATTTCTCTCAGCAAAATGCAAATAAATGTATATAATTTATACAATGTGATTTTCTGGATGTTATTTGGATATTCAATCACACAATGTTAAAATTAACCTACCCTTAAGATTATAGATTGTTCCTGTCTTTGTCGGTGGGCAAGTTTACACAAATCAGCAAGGGATCAAATAATTATTTCCTTCACTGTATGGGGAGTAGTGTGTTCACTTGTACCCCTCCCACAGAACAGAATGGAGGTGCGTGCGCACTTTTGGGCGCCCTTTCCTGGGATGGAACCTGCACCAATCACACTTTGATGGTATATTCTATCGATATACCATCAATGTGCATGGTGGCAACACCCCATTCAGGTATATACATGGGTGATGTATACTATACACCTAAAACTGTACGGCGTATCAACAGTTCCCTGCATTACCCCATTTTCTCTTTAATTACCCCTATGTGCAACACTATGCTCTGTGAACCAAAACGCAAAATTGCAGGAGAGAACCGGTTTACAAACATCAAAGTTGACATCTCTGCTTAAAAAATTAGGACAATTATTATTAATTTTATTTTTTATTAATTCTTGAAACATTCAGCTTCGGTCTTCACGTTATCAGAAGTTACCTGCAGTGGTTTGCGTTTTCCAACAAGCTGTATGTAATAAGGCAACCAGATTAGTTCATTGTCTGCACGCCGACGAGTGTTACATCCCTGCTATGAAAGTAGGGAACCGCCATGGGCTCCTGCTTAACCCCACATGAGGCCACGAGCAGCACAGCCCGGGGATTTGCCACGTACTCCGTACACATCATCCACTTGTTTCCAAATTTGCAGACAAGGCAACTAAATAAAAATTATTATTTACAGTGCTGCAAAATGGGCAGGAGACATCCCTAGCGATAAGTGCATAGCGCTGACGTGTCCGATGAGACGAGGTCCTGTTACTGAGGGTAGGCTTCTACAATCATCCCATGGCCCTGCAAGAGGAAGGAAGTGCAAACATTACTAACCTCAGAACACAATCACATATTCCTTACCTGCACGGCAAATGCCATACAGGTCACAAACTAAAATTATATAGAAAGCAAAAGGGGCAGAGGAAACCATGACACCAGAGGAGAAAGATGGAAACCACCGGTGTGGTCGCAGCCCTAGACTCCATCTTGGTGAATCCAACAAACTGTGATAGAGACCTTCCACCAATGTGTATTTTGGTGCGTCGGAGAGGTTAGAGGAAATATCAAGACAATAATTTGGATTATACTGGTGCTAAGTGTCTGTCCGACTGGCGAGGCTTATAGGCTTGGTCAAGAGTCTGAATGTTTCACATATTTTCTGCCCCATTGATAGTGTCTTCCGAGTGGATCAGAAGTTAATGTCTCTGAACTCTCACGAGACACTCCCTGTCCATCGCCAGGCAATGCATATACAGATCGTCCTGGTGTCCACACAGAAGACCTGGCACAAATCAGGGGGCACCGCAACACCTAGCGGCACAAGGCCCATAAGTGCTTCTTAGGTTGGTGGATGTTGGCTCCAAAGTGGGGGCTGACCACAACCTCACAAACTAGAGAAGAGTCGCGCTCTGGTCACCAGACTGCTATTAACAGTATTATCTGTGAGGTCAAGCCTTTATGCAGCGCAGCCATGAGATCAATCTAGACGGTCAAAGAACACAACATATCGGGTCCAGTAGCCTTTATTCAGACACGATCCGAGATAAATAAGACCCGGGAGGACTATAGAAGTAGCGACCATGTTAGAGTGAAGTAAATATTTAAGGGTATGTTTACACGGTGTAATTGCAAGCGTATTTCTGTGTGCAATTGCCCTGCACTACATCCCGTAATTACGGTAATTCATAACTCTCATTGAGAACTTTGAATGGCCGACATTTTCCTTAGATATAATATGCAGCGGGGAAAATAATTTACTTCCCTTCCCGGCGCTTACGCGCGGGGGCGAGTGAAAGTGAATGGGAGTCAGCGTTTTGGAAGTATGCGCTGCAATACGCCATGTGAACATATCCTTAGAGCAGGGGTGTCAAACTGCAGCCCTACCAGCTGTTGGGAAACTACAACTCCCATCATGCCCACTGTTCTATATTATATAAATGCATGATGGGAGTTGTAATTTCCCAACAGCTGGAGAGCCGCAGTTTGACACCGGTGCCTTAGAGCATCATAGCAGCCACTGGCAACGTAGCAGTGGTGCCAGAAAACTTCCATCACGACTGCCGCTCCACCACCTTACCTCCATCAGGAATGCCGCTCCATTGCCACTACCGCTGTGCCCCCGCTGCACCGTCACATCTACCCCTTTGCCACTAGTTTACTGTAACTACCTCTCTGACAATGAAATTCAAGTGGAATGACAACCAGCTTCACATCCGCAGGAGGTAAAAAAAATTCTTTATATTCAGTTAAAAAGTAACATCCAGTGGATGAAAGGTAAGTTCAGATTAGACATAAAAGTCCTCAAAGTAAAAACACGCTGATGCGTTTCACAGACACGCGTCTTAGTCGTAGTACCGCCGCGACAACCCCGCCGCCACCGCCACGACAACCCCGCAGCCACCGCCGCGACATTGCAAGCAGCTTCTACATCTTTACTTAACTCCTAACATGGTTGCTACTTCTCGGCTACTCCCTTGTCTTTTCAGTTGGACTCATGTCTGCCGAAGGCTTCTGCTACCTGAAACCTCACATTTTTTTTACCGTCTTGGTTGAATCCATTCTGCAGTGTACATGGGCTTGTCTTCTGTGAATATATCCTCCGGTAAGAGCGGCCTACAGTCATGGCCAAAAGTTTTCAGAATGACACAAATCTTATATTTTCACATGATCTGTTGCCCTCTGGTTTTTATATGTGTTTGTCAGATGTTTTTATCACATACAGAAATACAAGTGCAATCATATTATGATTTAACAAAAGCTTTTATTGACAGAATGAGTTAATGCAGCAAGTCAATATTTGCAGTGTTTACCCTTCTTCTTCAGGACCTCTGCAATTCTCCCTGGCATGCTCTCAATCACCTTCTGGAGCAAATCCTGACTGATAGCAGTCCATTCTTGCACAATCAATGCTTGCATTTTGTCACAATTTGTTGGTTTTTGTTTGTCCACCCGTCTCTTGATGATTGACCACAAGTTCTCAATGGGATTAAGATCTGGGGAGTTTCCAGGCCATGGACCCAAAATCTCTGTTTTGTTCCCTGAGCCATTTAGTTATCATCTTTGCTTTATGGCAAGGTGCTCCATCATGCTGGAAAAGGCATTGTTGATCACCAAACTGCTCTTGGACGGTTGGGAGAAGTTGCTCTTGTAGGACATTCTGGTACCATTCTTAATTCATGGATGTGTTTTTAGGCAAGACTGTTAGAGAGCCGCTGCCCTGGGCTGCGAAGCAACGCACACATGACTGGTTTCTGGATGCTTTACAGTTGGCATGAGACAAGACTGGTGGGATCGCTCACCTTGTCTTCTCCGTACAAGCTGCTTTCCAGATGTTCCAAACATTCGGTAAGGGGATTCATCTAAGAAAATGACTTTACCCAGTCTCAGCAGTCCACTCCCTGTACCTTTGGCAGAATATCAGTCTGTCCTGATGTTTTTTTCTGGAGAGAAGTGGCTTCTTTGCTGCCCTCCTTGACACCAGGCCTTGCTCCATGAGTCTCGCAGCTCACAGTGCATGCAGATGCACTCACACCTGCCTGCTGCCATTCCTGAGCAAGCTCTGCACTGCTGGTAGCCCGATTCCAAAGCTGAAACACTTTTAAGAGACGGTCCTTGCGCTTGCTGGTCTTTCTTGGGCGCCCTGGAGCCTTTTTGGCAACACTGGAACCTCTCTCCTTGAATTCCTTGATGATGCGATAGATTGTTGACTGAGGTGCAATCTTTCTAGCTGCGATACTCTTCCTGTTAGGCCAGTTTTGTGCAGTGCAATGATGACTGCACATGTTTTAGAGATAACCATGGTTAACAGAAGAGAAACAATGATGCCAAGCACCAGCCTCCTTTTAAAGTGTCCAGTGGTGTGATTCTTACTTAATCATGACAGATTGATCTCCAGCCCTGTCCTCATCAACACCCACACCTGTGTTAATGGAGCAATCACTGAAACGATGTTAGCTGGTCCTTTTAAGGCAGGCCTGCAATGAAGTTGGAAATGTGTTTTGGGGGAAAAAGTTCATTTTCTAGGCAACTATTGACTTTGCAATTAATTGCTGTTAAGCTGATCACTCTTTATAACATTCTGGAGTATATGCAAATTGCCATTATAAAACCTGATGCAGTAGACTTTGTAAAAATTAACATTTGTATCATCTTCAAAACTTTTGGCCATGACTGTAGTGACCATAGCGCGGCTCCTGTTCTCTAGTATGGCCAAAGAGAAGGCCCAGCTCATACCCCAAAGGAAAGGACATGACCAGCACTGCTATGCACCTCATCCCCACCAGTAACAGGGCAGAACCTATGTTCCTGAAGCGCTTTGTCACATGGGTCAGACGGACAATCCCCATTTGGCAAGAAGGAGACCTGAGCAATGTTATAAAGAAGAGCAGCCAAATCCCTCCAGACAGTGCGAGCCATACCAGAAACCAAGACTGCATGTTATCACTGCTGAAAAGCTTCTACACGCCACCGATTCAGGGGGTGTACTTAGTTTTTCACACAAGACTTGACCGTTTTTGCTTAATTTTTGATAACTGTGAAATCTGTTGGGGGTTGTTGATCACCTAAGGTTGAATTTATCTTATTTAAAGAGGACATCACATTCGGATACATAAACTACTTAATTTTACACTGTGTGTAAAACTAAGTACACCCCCTGAATCGGTGGCGACTTCAAGGGGTGTACTTAATTTTTCTCATGACCATATACCTACACAGCACTGAAAACACAGGGTTAGCGCCAGCGCTCGGGGCAGGAGGTGGATACACCCGGGTTATAGAAGGTGTATACACCTCTGCATACAGGGACGAGGCGCCTGACTAATACGTCTGTACATCATGTTCTCAAAATGCAAATCACCAATATAAGAAGTATTTACCCCCCTTGGGCCTTGTGCAAGACTCTAACGTCAGAGACGCCTCCATTATTAACCCCTGACGTACCAGCAGAGCACCCAATCTGTGCCACATTAGAAGAGTGGTCTCTAACCTGTGGTGCCTGTCTGGGCATGCTGGGAGTTGTAGTTCCGTAGCAGCAGCAGACCACTGCTCAATATAGATTCAAGACATTTCAAGGGATGGAAGCATAAATGCATCTGAATGACAGAGCAGTCTATAGCCTGTAACCATCAGCAGAATCGAGGACCACCCCCATGGATCCCTAGAACAGCAGGGCCCATCCTCAATTTACTTGCCGTGATGAAGAAGACCTTTCAATGTAAAATCCCTGAGCTGCGAGTCGACCGTGCATGTGAAGGAGGAGAGTGCCGCTTGCAGTTGTCCTCTCCATTCACTCCTATGGGAGCTTCCGAATATAGCCGAGTGTATGCGCTCGGAAGCTCCCATAGAAGTGGATGGAGAGGACGGCCGCAAGTTACGCTCTCCTCCTTCACATGCACGGCTGGCGCGCAGCTTGGGGATTTTACATCATGTCAGGGGGTTCCCATTATAGAATGATGGTATACAGGTGCAGGTCCTATAGGTGGCACCCACACCATCTCTTAAACAGACCCCCGACAGTTAGGGAGCAGAATGGAAAACTTGTCAGGCGTGTGCACAACTCTCCATTCTGTTCTATGAGAGTACCCAAGTACAGGGGAGTGGAAGGTTAGCTGTACTCCATAGAACAGAATGAAGAGTGGTGCGCATGCTCGACTGGATCTCCGTTCTGCTCTGAAGCCTTCAGGGGCATACTCCTGAGATAAGTGCTGGTCCCAGAGGTGGAACCTGCACCTATCAGACCTTGATGCTATAGCCTATCAATATGCCATCACAGTCGGTGGTGGGAGCACCCCTTTAAGCTGGGGGGTGGTTACTGCTTTTTATAGCGATTGAACATCTGGAGATGTTGTATGGAACGTCTACAAATCTTCCTATTCTGTATAACCTGTGAGGGACTGTGGAGCCTCTGCAGCGAGACCATGACACAGAAGATCTGGGACGGAGGAGTCCCTCATACACCTGAATGGGGCGAGTTCTGCAGCAGGTGCCTGGCTTGCTGCATCCCAATCAGTTGAATAGAAAGTCCTGCCACTCTCCATCCACCACATGGGGGACATCCTCTAATCATGTCCTCAAGATTCTGGATGGTACCAACCTGTCCTCCTGCGGCGCACGCTGCCACCAGTCCGTACTGCCCTCCCTCCTCCTTCAGCCGGTGGGCGGCAGCCATGACGAGGCGGCAGCCGGTAGCTCCAAACGGGTGACCCAGCGACAGCGACCCACCCCACGTGTTAAACTTCTCCAGGGGAGGAGCTCCAACCTGTAACAAAGAGTCATATAATCTTCCAGAGTCCGGTCCTGATATATACACATCCAATAATCCGGCACCGTCACTCTGAACCATCAGAGGCTTTTATACCAGCTCTCCGGCCACTCTGGGGTCATGTAGAGGTGGACACCCCCATGTATGTGCCAATAAGTGGTGCACATCACACACTACCACATGGTCTCCGTCATGGAACTGCAATACTGCACAGGACTGGCGATGCCGGATTATCACACGTTTCCTGCACACACGTCCCGCACATACATACCTTTGTCTTGCGTCCCATGTAATTCTGGGCAAACCACTCGGACTCCATTGCCTTGAGATTAGCGAGGATCTGACCCTGCAGAGGAGACACATGGACACAATTATTAGGGGAGTACACAGACGTCCCCGCCCCCCACAATATAAACAATTACACAGGGGCCACTCGCCGCTGGTACGGGGACCCGACTGCCGCTGCTATAGAGACCCAAGAAGGGGCTGCCTGCCGCTGCTATAGGGACCCGCACAGGGGACCACCTGCCGCTGGTACAGGGGGCCGCCTGCCGCCGCTACAGGGACCCGCACAGGGGCTACCTCCCACAGGTGCATCAGGACTCATTTGGAGAGGAGGAAGGCAAAAGGCAGAGGGTGGACAGAAGGCGGTAGGGAGACGCATTGCTCCCGTTTTTTAGAAGGGGCACCTGACCCGCACACCAGTTTCTGGTCTATACTGCAGTGTTTTCGGAGCATGCCGAGTTCCCTAAATCCACATCCCTCATGATCTCACAGCTCCCCTACCCCTGACACAGAACCCTGGGAACACGAGCCCAGCACATGAGTGGTTTACAGGACATATTACAAGATCATGTGCTAATGCACATTCCTTTACACAAGGTTTTGCTTCTTTGTCACTGGATAATGAAAGAAGTTCTATGATTTCCATGTCTCGAGGGGAAAGCTTCTCTCA
This sequence comes from Phyllomedusa bahiana, assembly GCA_025379985.1. Classification (NCBI taxonomy): domain Eukaryota; kingdom Metazoa; phylum Chordata; class Amphibia; order Anura; family Hylidae; genus Phyllomedusa; species Phyllomedusa bahiana. The sequence goes on from JAODAL010010311.1 coordinate 29,192, forward strand.
TATCTTACAAGCAAAGCGGCTTTCATGGTAATCAATGGCGTCAAATGTTCCGCCACGGGTGAGGCGGCCTTCTCCAGCAACACTGGTGGGGTAGCATAGGTCGGGCTTGAATCTTGATGAGAAATAGAAATATTAATAATCAATGAGTATATCGTATTGGAGAGCATTATATGGCGAGCTTGAAGTCGACCAGCTGATTATACCGCACAGACGTCTGTTTTATCATGCCGCAATATCTCTAAGCTGATGGACTCTAATGGATAAACGGAATTCACTCAGGTTATAGTTATAATGTATGTACATCGGGGACTGCTCACAGCAGAAATAGTGAGTGCAAGATATGGAGGATTTAATTTGGTTGTAACTAAAGGATATGTAAAGGTTAAGTTAAATGTTTGTACACAGTGGGACTGCACCAGCTGTATACGTGAGTGAACCGCTCTAGGAAGGATATTTTTTCAGGGAGTGTATCATTCGGTCTGTACATGGATAGTAATGTTATGTTACACAGTGGACTTGTCACCAAGCAGAAAATTCAGAGTGGCTAGCTACTGGAGTATAAATTCCAGGGTATGTAATTCAGGATCAGTACTGGATTTGTATTAGTATGTTCACAGTGGGACTGCACCAGCTGAAATAGTGAGTGAGATATGGTGTTTAATACAGATGGGTAACTCGGATCAGTACTGGTTAAGTAATGTAATGTATGTACTCATATGAAAGGACCTGCATCCTAGAAGAATAGTGAGTGCTGCTTGGGTATATTTCAGGTTGTAAATATGGGAATCAGTACAGGATAAGTAAGTTATGTACACAGTGACTGTGCACCTAGCTGGATATAAAGTTGGTGCAGCTCTGGAGTATTAATATCAGGATTTATCTCAGGATCCAGTGCAGCGTGTAAGTAATGTTTATTATTCCAGTTAGACTTGGACAAGCATGTAAATAGCGGAGTTGCAGCATTATGGAGGATATTAATACAGGATGTTTCATCAGGAATAAGTACTGGATATGTATTGTATGTTCACAGTGACATCCTCACAGCAGAATAGTGAGTGCAAGCTCTGTCTGCATTGTAATCTATTTAATACAGGTTTTTAACCTCTGAGATCAGTGCAGGATAAGTTATTTATGTTAACAAGTGACTGCACCAAGCAGATTCCAGTGAGTGTCAAGCTATGTCAGTGTCGCAGCCACAATTCCACTTGTGGGGGATTTGGGTATATTGAGTGACCGAGGGCGGGGCGACTTGTGCTTCTGCTGGCTGTTGTGTGTTCGTCTTGTTTTCTACTGACCTGGTATTCTGCTCCACTCCTCCCCTCCCCAGGGGGGGAGTGAGATGTTTCTGGGCAAAATGAGTGAGCAAATACAAGCCCCGGCTTCCTGTCTCTGCTAGGCGAGGGGGGACTGGGTGAAAGCAGCGTTTGGCTCTCCTAAATGGAGGGACCCTTGGGGGGTATGGAAATCTGGCAGGCAGCAGCAGGCAGACAAATGTGGCTTCTTGTCAGCCTCCCCGTTTTGAAGAAGAGACTTTTAAAAGCCGCAAAGGCTTTCAATCAAGCATGGAGGTCCCTGTCCGGCGGAAAGCTTGGGCATATGTGTGTGGCCCTTCCGGGGCCCCCGGGCACGTGCGGGCCCCGGAGCAAGCGAAGGTGCTCAAAGGGAGGTGAGGGCTAATGACTAGAAAGGGTAGGCAAGGTGGGCGATGCGGAAGGCCTCGGGAATCCGGTTGTCAACGTATGGTTCCCGGGTGAGTGTGTCCACTCAGTGTGTATGAAGACCGCCAGCCAAGCTCCCTGAGGTGAGGCTCGGGAGCAGGAGCTGTGCGTAGTTTGAGGGGGCACAGCTTTGGGTGGCAACCCCCCCAAAAGAAAGAAAAGACGATGGGGATGCTAAGCCAAATAAAGCCGACCTTCTAGTCAGATATTATTTGAACTAGAGGAAACGTGGCGAACCATGCTTGAGGGAAGTGCAAAGTAGATGGCCCATTTATAGGGAATACTTTAAATGAGGGTCCCGCTTAACAGGATGCTGGCGGAGGAGGGAGGGAAGGAAAGCGGATGGGGCTGCCGCGCAGCCAGGTTTTTGAGGAGTGTACCCCAGCAGTGGAGGTAGGTCTTGGATGAAGTGAGTGACCAGACCGGATGCCATTGTTGGCGCCAGCCGGGTGAGGATGCGTCGTACTGTGGGCTCCCTGCACTGCAGGTTAGTGTGTCTCAATTGACGACTGCGGCTCGGTGGATGAGAGCGAGCCGGCAGCCCGGTGAGAACGGGGAGGTGCCCTTTAATGGCAAAGATACCGCTCCTGAGTGTACCCATGTGCGTTTTCCAGGACTTGTGCTTTGGACGATAGGATACCAGAGGACGCGCGCCTACGGGGGCGTTAAGAAAAAAGATTAAGACGACCTGCACCAGGTTGCAGGGTAAAAGTCAGTGGTTTACACCCATCCCCCTGGGGACCCCTGGGTCGGCCGCGGTGCCAGAACTCACTGTGTGTGAACCCCAGCTTTCAACCCAGCCGTGTTCCCCTGCAAGTGGACTCGGACTTCGAAGGAGGGCGGGGAGCTGCGAACGGATCCAATTGGCGGGGAGCATATGTCTCTGTTTGCAGTAGCAGGGAGGGAAAGTGGTAGCCGCGTGGAGGGCAGGGGGCGGGGGGTTTTGGCGGGGTTCGCGGCGGAACAGCACTTCCGGTCGTCTGCGCGGGGAGGGGTACCGGCTTGTAGAGCCGGACTTGTAAGGTAGTGAGGGCAGAGGAGAGGAATGGCTTCTGGCCTTGAAAGTGCTCCCTAAACGGGGAGGGGGGGAATCGGCGGGGCGCTGGTGGTGGGCTCCCGAGAACCATCGGGGGCCCCATTCCTGCTGAATGACGATGGTCAGCAGATGCGTGAAGGGGCACATCCGGGGCTGAGACTCGGTTGCAGTTCTCCCACTAAAAAAAGGACCTTGACACTTGAAAAACCCTGTTTGTATTAGCGCCTGCTGGTCCAGATGATGCGGCGCCAGGGGGGTAAAGGATCAGCAGCGTTAAGCGGGCCGATCCAAAAAATCGGGGGAGGGTTACCGAATTGAATAGCAGAGAGGCAAAGGCAGGGGTGGGGTGCCTTCTTAGGGTAAGCAGGCTTGTTGGACCATACATTTGTGGCTGGCGGACTTTTCCATGATGGGTTGAAACATCTGGCCCCTGGTATATCAGGGATGTCGTGCGGATTGATGGGAGCGGGGGGGGGTTAATCACCAACCCTCCATCCACCTATTTGGGTTGCAACTCCACTATATCACCGGTCGGGCAAGTATGAGTCAGTGAGGGTTATGAATGTGGGGGGGAGTAACGAGGGTGGGAGGACTGGTACGGTAGGAGGCAAAAAGTTTTTGGTGATGGTTTCTGGGGCCTTTGCATGGGGGTTGAAGTGGTGGTGGGGAAGGAAAGGGTGGGATCGATATGCCTTATTGCGAAGGTGGTTTCGGATTGCTATGGAGGTGGGTGGGCTGGGAGGCGTATCGGGGTGTGTGGAGAGAGGGGGGGCCTGGTCCGGTATTGCCCCCGAGATTGATGACCATGCTATGTACACAGTTATGCTAGGTGTCGCGGCTTGGGGGGGGATAGAGTAGGGGTCCCTCCTTGTCCTCTGGATCTCGGGGACGCGATATTTGCAGCAGGCAATCGTTTGGGAGGCTTCTAAGGCTGAGGTGATGAGATCAATCATTGAGAGAGGGTTTTGTGTGCGAGGGTTGAATTTTATCCTTCTGGGAAGACGAGAGGAGGCACGGATCTCAAGCAGTTACGAGAGCAAAAGGGGCGGGCAGACCACGGGGTCTCTCCGAACCGGGGCCGGCGGGCAAAGGAGTGGTCTCCGTAGGAAATGTAGTCCTTCTGTGGTGGGTTGGGAATTGATTACATGTCCCCCCCCCCACACAAGGGCCATAAGTGGGTGTGCTCCTGCTATCTATGTCTAGGGCTTCAAAAGGTGACTTACATCGTTGCATTGATTTCATCCCTATGGGAACCCTGTGTTCCGCATGTTCAGCTTTGTTCGGTCGGAGGGGGCCTTGAGGGTTCATAACTATGACGGGGTGGGCAAAGGTAAAATACGAGCCGGACAGGCGCGTGACTTTGCCTCAAGGCGTGCGTTGTATAGTCATAATATCGTGATGACTGGTTGACCGTTACTGACCCGTAACGAGTCACCTTCTTTATTCGACATCCATGGACGTGGCCTAGGCCGCGAGCCGACTCCGGGGAAGGTGGTCGTCGGACACCGCGTCAACCTCATAGAACAGGGTACGATTTTGGCATTGGTCAGGGGCTTGGAACATTTATTCGGTCAAGCTTCAGGGTTTCGGGGGGGGAGGGAATACGGTTATCACATATACCATTTGGACTTCTTCCCTCGGCAGAAGGGATGCATCCCAAGATTTTCCTTCCCTGGGTCAGCCGATATGCTGTGTCACAGACTGCGGCAACACCCCACGCATTTCAAGTGCCAGGCTGCACCGCGCTGATAGAGGAACATTCTGTGTGGGGCACTTAGGTCAACACCTTTCTGCGTCTGTGCACAGTTGCGGTGGTCACTTTATGTGACCAATTGGGACACCCGTTCAGCGGCTGCTCCCAACGCTCCCTTTGCCAATTGCGGGTCAATTCCCCAGCGGGGAGGGAGAGTGGAGAGGGGAGGGGGGGAAGGGGAAAGCCATTGAGGCTGTTCTGCTGGGGGCGGGGGGGGGGGAGGGGGGGGGGGGGGGGGGAGGGGGGGGGAGGACTGGCAGGGGTGAAGGACAGTGGTGGGGCCAGTGAGGCAAAAGGGACGCAGATAAATGACGCCTGACAACTAAAGGCGTCTGGAAAAGCGCCCAAAGAGAAAGGGTGAGATGGGGCGAAATCTCGGGGGAACTCAGGCAACTGGGGAATCTGGCGGTGGAACCTCTGAGCCCGCTCCTGAGGCATGTTGCTACCGCTAAGGCACCAAAGGAGATAGTGCAACTGAAACGAGGAAATCAGGAAGGCTCCAAAATGAGGTAGGTGCCCGTTACGCCATAAAAACATCCCCCCCATGGTCCCTTGCATGGATGGGGAATCGTGGAATTGGGGAAAGAGGGAAGCAGGGGTAAAAAGATGGGGATGTAAGAAGATATCTTCTACACCAAACAACGGTGCCAAAGGAAGGTATAACCGTCCCACATATGATTGGTCTCTCAAATCCAGGTTCCTTGCCCTACGGTGACATCGCACCCCATCTTTGGAGGAGGGGGCCGGGGGTTAGGGTTCCGGAAGCTGCGGGGAGATCTTCTGGGGCCTACAGGGGGCCGCCTTGTCCCCTCCCGCTGGGGGGGGGGAAAACATGGTCCTTCTGGGGGAGGGAATGGACACTTAGAACCCAGAGGACAAAGGACGGAGGGGTTATGGACACATTCTGTATCCTTTAAAAAAGGGACAAAACGTCGTCGGATGTGGAGGAATGGCCACGGGCAGGGGGAAAGAAGAAGATAGCCGTTCTAATTCACGTCACCCGGTGGCGAACGACCACCTCCGATGACGCTGGACATACATTAACGTTGCCCAGCATTAAGTCGAGATTACGGCTCGGTTTGCGGCATTTGATTTTTTTCAGCGACGAACACCTTAGACACACAGAACATCATTTTTCTGCAGGAGAACCAGGCTGACAGATTCAGCGGGCCACATGTTGGCTTAAGGCTAAATGTGGAGTTGTGTTGACGCGGAGGCCTCACTACCTGGTTCCTCTTGCTGTCAGCCGAGCCGTCTTTTATAGCGGAGGGCAGTTACTTTTTACAGACGGGTACAATGACGGACGGGTGAATTGATTTAGAATTGGGGAGGTGCCTGATCTTAAGATGTCTCATAAAGGGACCAGGAAATAACCCCATTAGTATAGTTAACATTCTATGGTCCCCAGTCCAAGTGGGGAACGGAAGTGTCCTTTTTTTGAGGATCAAGCCATATCCTTTTTACAAAGTCGGAAGGTGGTCTTTGGAGAGGGACATTCATACATGGTCACGAGGGCCCCAGGACATCGGTGGAAGGTTCCAGAGACAAGCTGACTTATGTCACAGCGTCTCGCGTTGATTAGCATAGCTAAGTGAGGCTCGCCTGGTGGATGTCCCACATTACCGGCACACCCCAGGCCATGTGAGGGTACACCTTTTAAATTAGGGTTAGCTGCTTGGTCTAGGAATAGACAGTTTTATTTAATGGTGCAAGCCCGCTCTTAAGCAGTGTCGCTGTTGTGGTGGAGTTCTCCAATAAATTGTTTAATTTTGTTTTCTCTGATAATGTTTCAGAGGTCCCCCCAGATTTGGGAACAAGAGGTTACTGGGGGCTCAATTCCGTCTACTCATTGGAGAGAAGGCAGAGGAGATCAGCGTCAGTCCTCTTGAGGATTTTTATCAGAGGCCAGGTAACCTTTTATGCGGTCTGTGCAGTAGTTAAGCTGAGTGGGTGGGTGTTGTTCAAACCAAAGCGGTTTTTGTCACTCTAGTTTCTTCCGCCTGCTCTCGAGCCTCAGGAGCACCTGAGCTGCAGGGACTCGCTGTTACAGGGTCTATGAGGGTGGAAATCTCGATGTCATTTGTCTCCGATGGATGGTACCATAGCCGAGAGGAGATATCCTGAGTGAAGTCATTTGCTAATGAGGTGTCAGTTATGACAGTACTGGCATCTTTGGTTTTTGAGAGGGTTTATGGGAAGTTGTACCGATCGCCCGTATCCTTTCAGAAACTGCAAGATTGGTATGGGTAGTTTAGTTTGATTGCTGTATGGACTGAGGGAATAGTTCAGGGTCCATCGAGAAGGTCTAGATCTGGGATCCTGGGAGGTCGTCAAGATTCTAAATACTGCCATCGATTGGGAGGAGGGGATATTGATCGGGAATTTTGTATGTCCGGTCTTTACTTGGTTAAAATGATTCCTGATACCGGGAGGAGACCCCTCACGATGTTTGACTGAGAGTATCAGAGAAGAGGAATCAGACCTGGCAGATTTTTGAGGGGCTCGCACCACAAAAAATACCAAGGACCAGATGGTTGAACTTCTGACAGTTCTGAGTTTTTACAGGTCCTTTAAGGGACAACTTGGGGCACCCCCTCTTGACTGAAAGGCTTATTAAATGAGTTGTCTCTCCGCAGGACATTATGCCAAAGTCAATGAGGAGGTCAGCTATTGGTCCTTTTGTCCAATGGGGTAAAAGATCCGTTCCCACATTGAGAATTGGAGTCCCATAGCGATGCTCAATGTGGAACAGAAAGATTCTGACAAAGGTGTCTGTATTAATCGGTTCGGCTGAAGTTGCACCCCCAGCTCCTTTCAGGGGCTCAGCACTGCTCTGTTCCAGGTCACAGTACGTTTAGTGCTGTGCTCAGTGTCCGGGAGGAAAGCTGTGGTGGAGAGCAGTGGCAGGCGGGGTCACTGGGCAGGGGTACCTGCTTTGTCCTTGGACTCCAGGCAAAAGCGTTATTGATCATGTTAACCATGCGGTACCTCGGGATCCGTTCTCTCTGAGTTATGGGCCTGAAGGGGGGCGTGGTTTGTTTGTTGTTTGGCTTTAGACACTTGTATTGAACGGGGGTGGGAGAGTTTCCCACTTGTAAACGGTTTGGATTGGCCGCCCTTTGAGGGGTGCGGGGTCTGGGGTTCGCCAGGGGTTGTAGCTGGAGCCCGCTTCTGTATGTGTTTGCTATCGATCCTTTCTTAGGAGGATGGATTGGGGACACAGTGGCGGGGGTTCGAGATGGACCGGGCTGGCTCCGGAGGGGAGAACCTCTGGCAGGTGGTGGGCTTTCTGTGTTGGACGTAACCATCTTCGTGTGTCCTCGCGAGGGGAGGCGGAGATGGGTGCTGTCAGAGGTAGGAGGATAGAGGCTACTCTGAGTCATCTGGGTCCATGATAAACTGGGATAAGTATGAGAGTTCTGGCTGGGAGGAGGGGAGATTCCTGGGTTTTGTTCTCGGACACCCTCTCCAGAAGCCCCAGGGAGGAACGAGGAGACAGCAAAAGTTTCTCTGCATTTGAATTTGGACAAGGGGATTAAACCCACTCACAAAACTGGGACAGAAGGCTTAAGGGTTGCGCACCCTCAGAAGGGTTGTGGAATCAGTGGATGGGTTGGTCTTTTAACCATCAAGGGATAGGAAAGGGTGTTAAACATCGTCCAAAACATACCTGATCCATTTGCTGTTGTATCTGAGGGCAGTGAGTAGCATCTTGCCGGAACCTTTCTTGGATCGGATCTATCAGTATGTTCTTCCAGATGTTATGGGGGGAATAGGCTGAACCTATGTCAAGAGGCGTAGGTTTTACTTACGTACGAGGAGACTAGGAGGGTTGGGTATGCGTAAACCCTGTGGGTGTCATGTGAAAACATCCTTTATTAAGATTCATCCTGCCATGTGGAACTCTGGAATGATGAGAGAGGGCTCCTCCCGTGGGGGTATTCTCCCTGTTGCGCGATGGTGTCGGCCCTTCTTCTGGGCAATGGGTGACCAGGAGGGAAAGTGAAGGTACTTGCGCACTCCTATATGGGCAATCTCCCAGACCTACGATGCCTGGTCTGAAGGTTCTGCTGGTTCCTTGGGTGGGGTCTGGGGATGTGGGGAAATCAGGATCTCTTCAGTCGAGGGAATTCACAATTGTCAAAAGGGTTCTGTTGATCCCATTTCCCAGAAACATCTGGCCCTCAGGGACCTGCCCAAGCGGGGGGAATCTGGTAAGGGTTGGGTTGCGTCTTCTTTGGAATGTCTATCAGGATTCCACTCAAAGTTTTGGGATATTGGCTTGGCGATCACTGCTCTCCATGGGAAGCTGTGTGTGAGGGAAAATCTGAAGTGTAGGATGCTCGGTGGAACGGGGTGTCACTCGCGTGGACTGCGGGTGGGCATGCTGGAGAGAATGGACCACTTCCTGCTTCATTGTCCCTTTTACACAGGGTTTACACCAGGAGTGGGCGAGCTCCATTGGGCCTGGCCCAGGCTGCCGGTCTCTCCTAGATGCGGAATGGGCTATTGGAGCATTCAGTCACCTGGAGCAGGGCGGGACCGGATGCACGTTATTTCTAGTTAGCTAAGTGGTAAGTGACCTACACGTGGCACGCAGCTATGCTTTAGTATCGAGTTGCAGCGGGGAATATCATCCCCGGTGGATGAGGTGGTAGGAACATTCATTGGTGAAACCTGGTGAAGGTGCGCCTCTATGGAGTTAGAGAGGTCGAGGGCAGGTAGAGCCTCTTTCATTGGGGGGGGAGGGGCTTTGCACTTTGGATGTACCCTAGCCTTGTCCGTCTCCTTCCTGGTGGTGGGTGATATGCACTGTTAGCTTTTTTGTCTTTGTGATTGTGTGTGTGGATTATAGGGCTTGCAGGACGCGCAGCAACTTGGGCTTTCGGGAAGTGTCTGAATAAAGTATGAATGGTTAGTTTGTTTCATTGGTTTTGTATTATATTCTTGTAGTTTTGTTTATTTTTGTATATCGATATGTGTTGGGGAATTGGGGTGGGGGGAGGTGACGGTTATATGGACCTTGAGGACCTTTGGGGGACATTTGGGGGGAAAAAAACAAACAAAAAAAAAAATAAAAAAACAAAAAAAAAAAAAAAAACGATAAAAAAAAAAAAAGAATATTAAAAAGTGAATAAAAAAAAGAAAAAAAAAAAAAAAAAATAAAAAGTACCTAAAAAAATCCTGGATGATTCATGGGACGTCCGTTAACCATTGTGCTGAGGGCATGGAGTGCAGGGGTAAGTTCAGGGCAAAAAACTCAAAAAATCATATAAATAGTGGTTGTAACCTGGTCTGTTGGGTTTCTTTTTTTTGTCTTATTGGTTTGTTGTGGTGGGAAAAAAAATAAAATTAAAATCTAATTGTGGTTGTTGCTGTTAGTTTTCTTTTGTTTTTTTCTTTTTGTTTGCAAACGGGTCAGGGAAATCTTGGGTTGTAAATTATGTATTGTATCTAATAGTAGTGTAATATTTTGTTTAAATAGTTGCATTTGTGGGGGCGGAGTGAGAATGAGTGTTGGTATGGCTACCGGTGTTTGTATTGCAGTAGTGTGGAGGGTGACTTTGTCCTGTACTATTGGATCTTCCAGTATTCTCTTGCGTGAAGTTTGGAAGTTTCTGTACTTTATTTTATTGTTATGTTTTTAAAAATTTTAATATAAAGAAAATACAGGATGTAACTCAGGATCTGTACAGGATTAAAGTAATGTTATGTACACCAGTGACTGCACCAAGCAGAATAGTGTGGAGCGAGCAGCTCCTGGTGTATAATACAGGATAAGTAATGTATTGTACAAGGGACTGCACAGCAGAATAGTGAGTGCAGCCTTGGAGGATAATACCAGTCTACCTCCCCGACATATCCCTGTACTACATCATTCAGCCTGTAATCCTAACAACCTCCTATTCGATTATACTCCAATACCTGAGAGTTCTTTTATCCCAGTCCTCCGAATTCGTCCACACACAACTATGTTGTCCTCTACAACCCTTCAATTTTCATCACCAGATTACCCAGTGAACACTAACATCACCCCAAGCAGACACACCCCTGAGAACCAAAGTCTGATCAAAAGTCTGCAATTACCACCTTCACCTTCAAACCATGTTTTGCATCCACACTATTGTCCCCTAACAACTCTAAGACCCCCCCCCTTTCCCTTCCACCTCTTAATGTTACTCAGTCCACACTGCATCATACACCCAAGTCATCAAGACGACGTCCAGAATCATCCATAATATACCCCACGCGCCCTAAGAAGTGTCACCCATACTCAGTATACACCATATGCCTAAAATCCCCCAATTAACCCCCTTCCCCTCTTATTTCAACTCACCACTTATCGTTTGTAGACACTCCCTCACGTAAGAGCATCCCCCTAACTCAACAACTTGTGTCCCTATCACCTCACTCAGATTGTGTCTCCATATCATGTCGCCTACTACAATCATACTTTGCCCTTGAGAATATATCACCTTATCAAACAATGTGAGCAAACAATTCATCACCTGTTGTCTCTCACCAAGTTCTAAATTACAACAATAGTCCTACTACTCTCACAATATCCCGAACACCTACCCCCCCACATCTGTCCCTATAAGACCTCCCCACTTCTCGCAACACCTCACCCCTGTGTCCACCTACTACATTACCCGCCTTCGTGCATATCCCAATACTCTAATTAACACCCAGAAATATCATATCTCACATCAGACTAACATTTGTATATATTGCGTGTCACCCTGACCATGATTACACCACCTTTGTGCGTACTCTCTAGATTGATCTGACGCACCGTTGTATAACAGCAAACTACCAATAAGTACACATAATTAAGATCTCAAACCTTTAATACTCCCCAATAGACACATAGATTTTAGTTTAGCAGTATATTATCAAAAGAGACCTGTTAAATGTTCCACTCTATCACCCAACTACATAGCCCTCAGTACACAACCAAAACCTCCCTATTATTGCCCTCGCCCGACGACCCCCATAGAACCATGTATCATCTAACAGACAAAGTACTAAAATCAACCATACCACCAATCAAGTACTTACACCCACATCATCTAAAAGCCACACCCACACCCACATAGATCAATCCCTCTCTCGCTTCAATTACAAACTGAGAACCATCCTCACACAATCATCCAGAACAGACCCCATATACGCTACCATGCTTATGTTAATTCCTCTGAACCTACCACTTCACCCTATTCAACGCAATCCACGCCAGTCACCTAGCGTGTAAACCCTCATAACCCTATATGTATGTACACACTCCCCGCCAACCAGACACCACAACACACATGTAAACAGCCCTCAAACCTGATTGAGCTAACATCACATCACACCGCCTAACCTCCACCCCACCCACACTCCCACGCTCCCAGCCACTAAATCCTATGCTTCAAATGCTACAAATGTCACTGTAAGAAGCTGCTGCCACCTCATAACCCCCATATATGACATGCCCCCACCCCCCCCACTGTCTTAAAACCTTTTATGTCAAGATCTACCCCCCCAACAACAACTGTATACACCCTCACACATAGCTGAATTTAACCACCCAACCAACTGTAGACCCCGCACCTACCAACATACCCCGCCAATTCACAATCAACCTTACGCCAATATCTTGTCGCTCAATAAACATAAAACACTCAGACATTCGAATTAAATCTCCCGCCTCTCAAATCTCTCACTAATGTGTCATACCATCTGATTCAATTGACTATTTCTTCCCCCCAAATATTCTCCCTTGACCCATACTCTAGTATCTATTATATCCCCTTACCTTCACCGCCCAGTCTCCCCCCACGCCATACCCCACTATCCATCCACAGCCTTAACTGTTGTTGTATCTGTTCCTTACTTGATTCACAAAATGTAACATTGACTTACTTATGCCCCTCATCAATCCACCCTTAGTGTATGTCCAATACTTCTGCGTCTAATCCCCCAATTGACCTTTTCGCGCCTACTGTCCTATGACCTTCCACATACGTCCCTACTATCAATCAATAGAATAGTCCCTAGTGACTTAATCACCCACATAGACTTTCCCTTACTCGTCCCCGAGATCATAATCATTAATCACACACAGATACAGATAAGAATAGAGACTCACCGTTTACTCTGTGTTCACTGCCAAATATAAGCTCCTTACCTTGTCATGGCACCAGAAAATGTAATATGTTACACTCATCCCTCCAAGGATAATGTTCCCTGCGCATCATGCCCCGAATATACTCCGTAACATCCACGCTGGGAATAACTACCTACTCCTGACTACCCCCTGATAACTTCCCTTCTATAGTATGTCCAACACTAAAGTGAAGCTCTCCTCATACTAATGTCCCCAATAGCTATTTATACTCAAGTTATCTCCAATAACTCAAACTTAACTATTCCAGACATAGTGTGTCACCTGAAGTGAGCCCCCCCATAACTCAAGTTGCCGCTATCGTCTAAATCCGAACTCCTTACTCATCCACATAATGTGTCCTTACTAGTGTCCTCCACGCACTAATCGCCTACTGTCCTTGTCACCGACATTGGCTACCATTATACTTTATCCCCCACGATAATACTTCACTTACTTCATGTGTACCCCACAAACGTAAACTCCACTTTACTCTATTGTCACCCCTCATAAATGAAAATGTCCCCCTTAGAGATACCTATATAAGCTGTCCTTAAACTCATTCGTACCTAAAGTTGTGTGCCATTCATCTCATACCCTGTTATGCCTCAAAGCATCCTTGTACAAATCCCAGCAACACATTCACAAATGTCTATACCCGTGCATATAACCTGACCCCCACCCCGCCTCACTGTCCGAAAACTATTAGTCTATCTCTCACGTCCCTATACTAATGTGCGTTCCAGCCTACCACACAGACCCTCTAGATCACCACAAAAAGTTTACACACCCACGCACATCCATAATGACACTATATACTCCACACCAAATCGATTAACACCACCCCTTTCCCACACACGTATATAACTAGAAGAAAGAAAGAATATATGTTACACACTCATAGTTGATCATTCTCAACTAATCACTCTTCACAAAATGTGTGCTCCATATCTCCCTCATCCTAGTATCAAGTATCTATGTACTATGTGTCCCCCTGAAAATCGTTCGCACTTCCCAACCATAGCACTCTATATCCTCTCGTTCATCCGCGCTCCCCTCTCCCACCCAACCCACCCTATGTCACCGCACGACATTATATTCTCTCCTCTGTACCTTTCAATATCGATACTGCAAAATAAACTCATTACAGTGAGTTTGTCCATCGATGACCCATAGAGTTTATACACACCCAACCCTTGACTCTTCTCTGCATCATCTATTACTTCCTCCCGCAACATTCATAATAACTCCATACACATGTGACATTACTTAACCCTGTGTCTGTCTAATCTCGTGCAACATACATCCCTTAATCTTCATAGTACATATACGTCACGTGTACTCATCTCCAAATAAGTCCTTGTCACGCCTGAAATAACTCTTACGTCATCCCCAAATATAATGTCACCTTACTATATTGTCGATCCAATGTCTTCATTGAGTCATCCTCCCAATGCGTACGGTCCCTTACTATCCCCCATAATTACGTTCTTACTATCCCACGCCCAAAGTTACTATCTTACTATTCGCCCCACAGATATTAACTACCTTGTACTTATGCCTCACATATCACCATACTCATACCGCAAGATAACTGCTATTACTCATCTCCCAAATAACTCCTGTTACTCATCCCAACTTACTACTTACTGTCATACACCCAAATACTACTAGCTCATGCATCCCCACATTGAATTCTGTGACTTCACTCCCCCCATCATAATCTCCACATACTGTAAACCCTCCACCTACTCCTTACTGTCATCCCCCCAGATCATCGTCCTTATCATCGCACTTGCCAATAACTCTCTGAACAGTATCCCCAAAGAGAACTCGCTTATACTAGCCACGTAAATTGTATCCACTCAGTCATCCCCAAATGTACGTCCGTGATCGCTATCATTCACTCCAATATAACTCCCTTGACTCAACCCCCAACTAATCCCTTATACATTGATACCTCCAAATAACTCCCTTGTTTAACTATTCCCCAAGAGTATACTCCCTACTATGTATACCCCCCAAAATCACATCCTTGTAAGTATGTCTCCCTAAATATGAATCCATTATAATACCTCCAATAACTGTCACCTTACTATCCCCAATAATGTCGCCTGTTTATTCCCCCATTAATAAATCTTTTGAATATTTCTCCACACCATATTCTTGTTACCGCAGTCCCCACATTTAATCCCTTAATATCACACCGCCAATACACCCCCCTTACAGCATTCGCCCCACAATAACTCCCTAGATACTGAATTCCCCCAAATACTACCTTATTAATGCCACCCCCAGATCATCAGTTCCATTACTATCACCAGATCATAATCCTTACTAAATCCCCCTAAATAATAGTGCCTTAACGATTGTGCCCCATATGTTCACATACTATCTACCAATACTACCTTATCGATCCCAGTGTGATCATAATACCTTACTCAGTACGCCCCATGTTACTACAGAGCATAATCCACCCAATAACTCCCTTTTCACTACTCCACCCTACTAACTTACACTCCAACCACACCACCCACACAAACCCCTGACACATGCAACCCCTTCACATCCAGACATCCATCCAAACTGACACCTCTGCGATATCACTCACTAACCTCAACTCGCACCCCGTGTGCATTACGTATATCTCCATTCGAGTCTGACCACATCCTCCATGTCACAACCCCATACCAAATGCAAGTACATCTGAATCCGCCCCCTGTCCAATAGTCCCAACACAGTTTTGATCTTGCATTTCTGTTTTTCTGACGCCGGATAGATATGTATAGAGAGATTCCACCCAAGTACCCACTCTCATTCTGACAATCATAATCTGTCTTGTTGTGAGTCGTATGTCACTCTCTCCTTGTCTGTTAACCGTGCCTCTTTTACATTGTTTTCCCTTGTGTCTCTTTAATTTCTCCATTGTGTGTCTTACATCTCAAACCGTGTCACCTAGTCAACTTTCTCACCAGTTCATATGTATACTAAGAACCTGTTTCATGCGCACGCTGTCGCAGCACTATCATGTGTTGTGGCTTTATAAATATCCATATACTTGTATCCCTGTTCAATTCTTTTCGGTATTTATTCGTGTGAGTGTCTTTTTTATCACCCTATACACGTTTTTTGAACACCATATCACCGTCTATTAATGATTTCCCTGCCGCAGTATGTGTGTCTCGCACCTCTACAGATCCTACAGATATTATGTTTCTATCTTTTGTTGTGTACTACTGATCTCATATCAATAAATTTATAATCACACTCCTCCTTGCAAATCCCTCTATCCCATATTCATTCCCTATAATAAACACTCCAAATACCTCCCCCAAATAACATTCCACTTGCACCTCCCCACAAGTGTGCTCAATGAACAGCCATACTGAGTGTCTCTACCTTATGACCCCACCCTCATCAATCGCATAGACGACTCAGTAAGAACCCTACTTCAAATAAAAAAACCGCAATAGTACATATCACTAATCAAATATATGCATTCTCAAGGATCATACCTCCTCCACATCAATCACCCAATATTCCATGTGTTTCGCATGTAATTCTCACATACCGCACACCCTGTAAGAGTCTCTCACTCACAAAACAACAGAAGCAACGGAATAACTAACAAAAACAAACCACCATCTACCTCAATATCACATAATACCTCCTTGAAATCTCTCTATCACTAAGATGTGTACCACAGAAAATGATACACCGAACACTCCTGTCCTAATGTGCCAAGTCGAGATCACAATCGCGTCAACAACTCTCCTTACCTCTCCACCTCACTCTAGAGTCTAGTAATAGAACGAGCCAATTCGACCTTCTCACGCGATTGTGTTTCCATCCTATGTGTCAAATACCGCGCATACAACCCAGCATCAATCACTACATCAATCTATAAAAACGTCATAATCATGTAATAACCACCTATGCACGTGTAACATTTTTTGACACAATGTATACACTGTGACTAAATCTCACCATCATTCAACCAGACGCACACCCAATTTGTCCACTACTCACACACACTAAGACCTTCTCCCCCCCCCACTCCAGACCCCCCTTCCCCTGACACATCAAACATCCACACTACACACCTTTCACTCTGTCCCACCTCTGATCAAACTCTACAAACTGTTATTCACCCTTACCTGACATAACCTCCCTCCTCCTCAATAAACAAACCACTCCTTCATCTCAAGTGTACTACCAGAAATTGTATTTTACAAACAGACCAATCCCTACCATCACACTAACAGCGTTCCTGAATATATATACCCTCCCAACCCTGTCACAACACATTATCCCCACTGAAAGATAATCACCAATCAGTTCAACTTATCTCGCGAACTAAAGCCTCCACACACCACCAGTTCCAAACACCCACCCTTCTATACAACCCACCAAAATCTTATATCATAGTATAGACACTCACACCCATCAATCCCCCTCCATACAACCAATCACACCAATATTGATACTACACACTCAAGTATATATGTCCCTCACAACCACAAAACATACCCTACCTCCTATGTTCCCTTTATTATATCCTGTGTCCGTCCAAAACACCTGCACAATCCTCCATTCATCCTATCAATATAAAACCCACTTGTCCCTTCACCTACCGTGTTCCCATAATATCTTCATCCTTCTGCCACCTTCACAAAAATCCACAAAAATAGACTCATAAATGATCTCTATTCCTGTGTCACAACAATGTCATACCACCACAGATAGAGTGACTGCTGAAGATGCCTACAATTCGTACATATAATTTGTAGTTCGTGACTCAGATAGTTCTTTTTGTAGACACAATTACACGTCATACTTGTTATGGGTTTAAGTCCCTACAAATCCTCCAAACTTTTGTAATACCTTATCCGTGTGACCCTCCAAAGAAATTGACCATGTGTGAACTCTTTGCTGTCTACACCTTACCTTTGAATCTACTCATCATATAATCCAACAACACAACATCCACAATGTTCACATCGAACACACAAACGACCTCCCAGCCTCTATACTCTGTCTCACATCTAACTGACTGTCTTGTCTTGTCCTCATCCTTATCGAGCTCTCCACCTACTAACTCTACCCACATACCGCCACATCCAATCGTGCCCACATTTACTCTTGTATTTTGATACACAACCAACCCATACAATTGTGAGTAAAGTAGAACATAATCTGTACCAATGACTCCATAGATCATTCTTACCCAACCCTATCCTCACTCTGTCCTCTATTCATCCTATATTGCAATCCAACACACCTATGCCACCCATATGAAAACAGTACACACAGTGATCACGTGTCTTACTGTGTAATTTTATGTGATACAATCATGCCGTCCTCCTAACCAAGCCACATTGACAGCTTAAGATTCACATTCACTCAACCACCCCAAGTTTAAATTTCCAGATATGTTTCCAAGATGTTGACCTGTGCAGTGCCCTAGAAAATACTCAATACCCCTGTAGATCATGACTCTAGATGCCACCAAAACCTTAACGATACTATAATAAACCCACCCCCACCTCTTAGTCCCAACAAAATATAAAATCTATAAATTCATACTCGATCTACATCATACCGTACCTCAGTTCAACTTTACATTCAACCCTCTCACCTACATCCATATCGCCTGTGCAGTCATCACAATTTTATATTTAACATAGTATGTACACCGTCACCTCCTATTCTAGTGTCGCCCATAATACCAAAATCACATCTAATTCACCTGTAACTACCTATGTGCTATACCCATGTACTATATAATAACATTACATCACCAGTCCATGCATTGCAAATGCTCACACACTATCTCAAGAAATGAAAAGCGAATCACCACTCATCTCTCTACTAACCTGACTGAACCCAAGAAACACTCATCATATACAAAAATTACGCAATGATTGTAAACAGATACATCTCTACAGAAGACTCCTCTAAACCTCCAACCGTCTCTCATCTACAAATTAACTAACCGACCCTCCTCCGCACCCACGACCTGTAGCTCGACACCACGTTGATAAATCTCAAATAAACTAGTCAATATACATACCTACCTTTCACACAGTGATATAATCCAATCTATAGATCCACTTCTGAACAGATCCAAGATTCCACCATTTTATCTTTCACGTCTATCCGCACAACTCAGGTGAACACAAAACCACAATATAATGAAACATAAACATGACTCCTCCACCCCCTCTGTTTGAGTATGAATAAATCTCTACTAAATCAACAATTACATGAAATCTAATCAAAAAAAAAATAACAAAAATACGATACCCCAAAGTCACCCCACAATTGCGAGACTTAGTAACAACCAATCCATGTCCGATCATGAGCTATTTGTCTCATAAACCATGCGCAACACAATCATCAACTCTCACTGTAACTGTTTATTAAAATCCACTACTGAGCAAAACTTAACCACCTCCGTCATGTATGTGTCCCCATTGTACATCAATATCCATGTGTTTATACATAATAAACACACCTACCCAATTAGTTGTACATATATTATGCTTTACATACCATATTCCACCACTTGACTCAGACAAAACCTCTATATCTCCGTTATCACACCTCGTACAAGACAATCATCCATGTGTCCACCATAATTCCCCACAAAGTATACTACAAAAGACCTAATGTTACCCTCTGTTAAATATGCCCAAATTACGTCCCGCTCTGAACAAACTCTCTTTCACATACCCACATCACACCTCTCAAAACCACCTGACCTCTGTTCGTCTAGTCTCAAAATTTACCCATAACATGTGACGCGCCATAACTACCAGCAGTGTAAGAAGAACATCCACAAATAAAAAACATACCATCAAGTCTAGACAGTCAAGCAACCACCATCCACCACGAAATAATCAAGTTAATGTCTCTCTCACAACATAATGCACATCTAAACACACTTGTAATTTAACATGTGTCCACTCATCCAAAATGTCCCCCATATTTAATACGAATGTGTCTCCACTTTTATTACTGACCACTTCAATAACACCAAACCACCATTGTCTTCTTCCAAGCGTTCTGGATACCCTGATCTTTTACACCACCCTCGCCCATGATGTCATGTGTAGTACAATTGTAATGTTATACCATACCACAACTCTGCGTATATTGTCAAGAGAGAATATTCACAATAGTTCCATACTGACATAAGACTATATATACCCAAATTTCACCACCACCCTAAAACAACACTAATGACCTAGAAAAAAACAATAGACCCCTAATTAAACTGTTGACTCCATCACTAGTATAACGCACCCACCACAAACTAATGTTCTCCCCCTCCTCCAGAACCTGAGTTAAGTAACATTACACAGTGTATTTCCCCATGTATGTCCAATCACACCCAACATCCTAAAAACATCCCCACTCCCCCAACTACTATGATAATGCCACACACGCTCTCTTACACATCACTCCCCTATACCCCTAAAATAGACAATCCACCCATACAAAATATCTATCTAACCACCCTATCCAACGCATAATACCCACAAACACCCTACCCCCAATATAACAACCCAAATCCTATCTCATATAAAAAACTACACTCCTCCACATACACCACTACATAGTCATCAATGTGCACCTCTCCATCGCACACCAAAGATATCAGACCGATCATGTAGTCCCCTAGTCAAAGTCCCTATAATAGAGACTCCCGCTTTCCAAGAGTTTCCCCACAAATGAATGTTTTAAAAAACCTAACAACATACCAAAAACTACACATGTCTCCCCCAAAGAACCACCCCTAACTGCCCACATACACCACCTCTCCCACAAACACCATATATCAAGACCCAACCCATGCCGTGTTATTATACCACCACATATCATCCGTTCTCCACCAACCCCTACAAATGTATTAGAATGACACAACACTCCCAATAATCTACACCCCACTCACCTCCTCCACATCACACCATTAATCCCCAACCTCGAATCCAAAACTAAACACCCACACCCCTCCCTCCATAAAACATCTGTTGTTATTCGTCTTCACGATCTCCCACCTCATGACACCTCCCCTCCCATTCTCTAAGAGTCCTATCATCTTACCCTCAGAATACACATGTATGTACCCATCTCATACCTACACAAAATTGGACCAACCACCCCACCCTCCACTCCCTTGTTTCCTTTCTTCACTTATTATTTGATGTCTACACCACCCCCCATACCATTCCATCACCTAGATCCATCCCCCAAACATTCATATACCTGACACCCCCCCCCCATCCTTTCCCACAAACCCCCCCCCTCTCTAGAGCACCAAACCACCATATAACTCCTCACCAGTTGTTAAAATCCAATTTCAGCTAACAAAATCTAAACTGACCCCATAACCTTACAATAACCCTTCAACAACCCTCCCTCCACCCACCCATAACCTCTCATTGTGTCAACATTGTGTGACACCCACCCTGTGATACTGTCTTGTCAGTAGTGTCATATTATACACCTTCACCCCCATACCCTCAGTCCCAATCTACTTATCACAACACTATTGTGCTCTCCTAACCACTCCGGTTAGTCACATAACGTCACAAACCAGACACAATAAATCCCATGTTCCATCTCCACACCACAACCGCCCCGAAGAACCCCATGTTGTTCATATCTACTGTTCACCCTCTGCCTCACTCTGTACTAACTCTCCTTTTCCTCCTCCATCACAAAATCCTGTCCTCGCACATCGTGTAAAGTCATAAACCTCCAGATACTTCAATCAAAATCACCCCTGCCTGTGACACAAGACTATCCACACTGAACGCATATGTCCCAACGCCACAATTGTATATCATCTGTACCTTGTTCCCCCACCCCTTTCAAAGTACTGCCATGCGTGTAATGAGTTACACCGTTAACCACCGTCTATAGTGTGTTCTTAACACCCCTATGTGTTCGCACACCTCTAACAACACCGCTGTCTACACTCGTCTATCAGTCCTGTCTGTCCCAGACAGTTGTTGTGTGCACTCCTCCCACTATAACTGTGCTACCAACTCTGTCGTCCCTAGATCAACGCCACTCTAACATCACAGCACATGCACCGCACCCCCTGTCACACTGACTGACTCACTCCCTGCTAATTGTCTATGCACCCCCAATCTATATGAGAGGAATAGTCATGAATTCACTTACACCCAAACAAGTGCCACACAGACTGTCGCGCCGCCCAGAGTGTAGAACTATCAATCAATCACACCATCGCTGTGTGCCACCTAGCGCCCAACATCCTACTCGTATTCTAGACATGTCAACATGTAAGCCATCACTGAACTGCAACACCGCAATGATTCTACACTCCATACTCCGGAACAAATGTCTATGTTGTCACAAGACGTGTGCAATCCTACCTCAATCCTCGCTCCAAACGTTGTGTCCAGTACACACAATATCCGTTATAGAATCTCACTAATCCTACCACCATTAGTTACGTCTCCTGTTTGACCTCTGTCTTCCACCCATATAACGTTTGTTTTCGTCCTTTTTAGATATCACTCTCTCACCAACCCTGATCCAACGTGAACGCCCTTCCTCCTAAGCTATCTTTCTTCTTTTGTCATAATAAGTGACAAGACATTTACTACTGCTTATATGTGATCCGGACGTTACCCATCCCTAACAACCCCAATTACCACACTGTCCTAGTTTCCGCTGAGTTTACTTACAATCACACAGTCCTTAGTCCTGTGTCTCTCGCACCTCATCCTTATCAAGTACTGTGCCAATACGCCCCTGTGCGCCCCACAACCCCTGTCCACCATGTTTCGTGTACAATATCTACACCATATTAGATTCAATAGATCCACGTTTTTCTTCTTAGATTTTCACCGTTGTAACCCATCACTCTCTTGTGTATATCTTTCTCACAATTTATAAAACTGTATAATTACATCACTGTGTATTATCATCCTTTTCAGTGTTACATATGACTTCTCTAATAACTCCATAATGCATTTTACCTACATTTATCGTGTATCTTAGTTTGTTTTGCACCCCTTGTATGCTCTCGATCCTTACCCTCAGTACGTTCTAACGCCAAACAAACGTGCCATGCGCCAAATCGCAGTACCCACACCCAGTCCTACACCTTGATTTCCACATCCAATACACAAAAAACCACTCAACTGCTCTCCATATTAACAACCCAATAACAAACAATTCCATTCCCCCATCAACCACTCACTCCTCCATATATCTTTCACAATACTCAACTGTCACCCTAGAATGTCTCTTCACCGTTCTCTCTCACTCTACCATCACTATATGTGTCACATGCTAACTTCTCACCCACTAACTGTAATGATGAAACCCCACAACTTCTTGATATATTCATTTATGTCCAATAATCCAACCTATTCGTACAAACACTCTCAATGCATCAGACATATCCCACACAGAAAGCGTGAAACTAACTAAAACTCAACTCAAACAAAAAATATAAAAAAAGAATGCTAGAGTATACGCTCGCAGAACGATATTCGTCCTATCACAGTAACCGCAATAATGTCATCTACAGATAGTCTAGACATGCAGCCGAACAACCACCTCGCGCATCTGAACATAATACTACATAATAAAGTCACAGATCACCTATCACCCAGCTATCTATACATCCGCGTCACTCTGTTTGTTAGGTTGCACCTGATGTCGCAATAGCTCTAACTCTCACGTAGTTATTGTTAAAACCCAAAAAAGATTTTTGTTTAGTTGAAACACTAAGAGTTTACAATTGTGCTTATGTGATCAATTTTCCAGCCAATTTAGTCTAAACGAAGAAATGGAGAGATAATTGGAGTGTTACAAAAAGTAGGATGAACCACGACGTGAATTGAACCCATAACGCTTCTATATTGCATGTCTCTCGCTAAGAGTCATCCCGTTGTGTTTGGGCCTTGGGGGTTCCGACCGCTATTTGGGCACCCCCGCGCCCCTCGCGCACACTCTGGCTCCTCTGGCAAGAGTTGGCAAAACTCCGCACCAGAGGCACGGGGGCTCTTTAAATGACTTCTGCGGCAGAGTAGCTTAGTATTAATTCAACACATTCTCCACCCCTTACCTAACCCCCTTCTTTATAATCTTCCTCTTCTTCTCACACCCTCCCTTACTAACTCTTATCTTATTCTCATTCTTTTAACTCACTCCACCCACCACCCCATAATAACCTATCTAATATCACCTTACAACTATTACATATAAAATCATTTTACCATATCCTTCTTCATCCCACCCAGCCATATACTCATCTTATAACTACTCATACTTTATCATCCTTCTCCATTAACTTATCTATCCAACACAAAAAAACAAAAAAAAATCACACCTTTTTCACACCCATTCACCCATTTTCCCCACCATCACCCCCATTTTAACACACCCTTCCACCCTCCTTTTCCACACCTATTCACCCCACCTTTTTCCCAACATTCAACCTTTTTCACACCCATCCCCCCCTTTTCACACCCATTCCCTTTTTCCCACCCATTCCACCTCTTTTTCCCACACCCATCCACCCCCTTTTTCCCAACCCATTCACCCCCATTTTTTTCCACCATTTACCCCACATTTACACAACCATTCCCCTCTTTTTTCCCAACCCTTCCCCCTCTTTTTCCACCATTCACACCCCATTTTTCCACACCTAAATTTCCCCTATTATCCCAACATGCGTACCCCCATTTTTCCCCACCATTCAAACCCTCATTTTTCCCACCCATTCACCCCATTTTTCCAACACCCATTTCACCCCCAATTTTTCCCACCCATTCAGCCCCCATTTTTCCACCCATTCAACCCAATTTTTCCACACCCATTCACCCACTTTTTTGACCAGACAACCATTCACCCAACACCTTTTCACACAATTCCCCCCAAACCTTTTCTACCCACCCAATTGTACCCACCCTGTCCGTCTTTCCCACACAAACCATTCATGTCACCTTTTTCCACACCACCTGTTTCACCACCCCCATGAATTCACACCCCTTCATACTCTTCTCTTCCACAGAAGACATCTTTGCCGTCCCTAATTATCTTGCCGAGCACCATTGTGTGCCCCTATTTACTGCCATAGCCCAAGTCCACCCATACCTGTTTTCACACTCAAAAAACCCATTCCGCCTGCCTTTTATTTCCTGTGTGAACCAATTACTAGCCACCCACTTTTCTCCCCACCATTCCACACCAGATGTTTCTTCCACACACCTATGTGTCTCAACCGTCTGCGTGTCTGTCTCTCACACATATGCTGTCACCCTATTGTCCTTCCCCACAACACCCATTCAGAGACATCAATCATTTTATCACACCACCAGTTGATCCCAACCCCTCTGATTGTGTTTCACACACGTCAATTTACCCCCATTTTGTCCAATACCATGTTTTCTACACAGCATCTCATGGCTTGCTCTACGCACCACACTCATATTACGCCCCCTGTGTTTTCATCAAGACACACCATGTTCCACCTACACCCGTCTGTTTGATTGTCCACACACATGTACTCATGCCCCCTCGTGCTTACCATATTTGCCGAGATCATCTCGCAGTTACAGAGAACTCCCCCAGAATTGGTACACACTCTATATAACCTTCAAATTTGTGTTTTTCACATTAACTTGTCACATAACACACCAGGTTCAACCTGGTATTTTCTCACACCAAATTCACACCTCCTTTAGAGACCACATCCAATACAATCCCAAGACCCCAATTTTTCTCCTTGTCATCATTGCAGACCACGCATAGATGTGTTAGACCCATACCCAGTGTAACATTTTTTTTGACATATCTACACTGTGTCACCTAACCTGTGTCTCCACACTCAGTTCAAATGCAACCCCGCTCCTCAAACTCTCTCCGAAATTAGTTTATATGTTTTGTCCCATCTATTCTTAAAAAAATCATTTATTCAGTAGTTAACCAGATCCCTATACATTTGACGCGTATTCCGCCATCCAACCAAGAAAATACCTACCCGCCTACCCCACATATCAAACTAACACCCAAACGTGTCTATATATGTAGCCACATCTGCACCTCCAACACCCATCGCTACTCACTCACTCTATCTCCATAATTAGAGTTGACCTTATCCTACGTCACATGACCATGTGAGTATCCCTCAAAAGTTAGAGTAGTCCTTTTAACACACAAATACTTTCAGTAATTCACTTCTATTGAGTGTCCTGTCCCTCGTGTGTTAAGTACCTTTCTGCCCCCAAGAACTCTCTCGCATCATCTTTAATATGTCTAGATATACAGAGTCAACACACCATACCTCTATCCCGTGTAACCTCCTTCCTCCATTATCTCTGTGCTCTATTGTCGTTCCCAACAGATCCTACTACCATTCCAACCCCATTCACCACCTCTTTTTCCACACTAACCAGTGTCCACACCCCATTTCGTTCACCCACCCTTGTTTACACATCAACCCTCGCGGGTATTCCACACCACTTCTTGTGTCTGACCCACCTACTTCTGTTCTACAACTTCTCCACTCCTCATTCATCCACGCCACAAATCTCTAGTGCCCATTCTCCCTATTTTTCCACACCAATGTGTCTACACTCGCCAATTAGTGTCCGCAGACCCATGTCCCCTCCTGTCGTTGTTTTTTCAAACCACATTACACCCACTTCGTACGAGCTCACTCACCATGTATACCACATACAGTCTTTAAGTTCCCAACCGATATTAGTCACTGCACCGCGTTATATGACATACCATGCTCGCTAACTCCCATTTTCCTCTGCCGTATCGTGACTATTACGTGTACATTTGTAAATTTAAATGTGTCCACCCCATGTCGTGTCCGTCTAGTCTGCCGCGCAATGTTCCCACACATGTCAACCTCCATTTAATTCCCAGACCCAGACCCATTCCAATACCACATCTTATCCCTGTGTCCGAACACACATTCTCACAACTCACCCCTTTTAGTTAGAACCAAGTCGAATATTTCCCCCCTTATTCTGTTTCTCATCGATCCCACCCCCTTTTCATATTACTTCATCTGCCCTTTTAATAAACCCTCCCCTATGCGTTTCGATCACACATAAACCTTAAGTTCACCATCCTGAAAGCGTCAACACCCATTCAACTCCACATTCGTCATTTCACCACAGTCCATCTATCCTGTCACCGTCATGTTGTTGTGTCTCATACACCTGTGATTACTCCAGTCTTTTGTCCACTACTACATTTCAACCCTTTGTTGCCTTACACCCGCAGTCCACCAACATTGTCTCATATCCCCATACAAACTACTTAACATCTCTTTTCACACACCACATGTCAAACACTTTACCACACCATTCGTGAAACAACCCCCCTGCTGTAGAACATCATATAACTTATTCTATCTTGTATATTACAAATGTGTGTGTGTGTTTTCTATTCCCCCTACACAGTGCTCATTTCCCACATCCCCGCATGTCCCCCCTCCACATCTATAGACTTCTCTCCCCCACACCCCACACCTTCGAAACCCCAATAACATCCACTGTGTTTCCCTAGTCATCACCAAACCACATAACACTATCACACCTCACCTCTATCACCATCCATCTCAAAATTACCCTTGCCTATGTGTCCATATAAGTATCACCTCCAATTTGTTTTGTAAACGCTCACAGCAATAAGTTTCAGAATCTATAAAACAAGATATCCAATTGTCCAATACAACTTACCTCATTAAAACTTGTCCTCCTCCACATTGACGACATACGCACATCTAGGTTTTGTAATATATATATGCTCAGAGCACGCGTGTCAATAGCGCCCTGAAACCATTAGATCAACAGACATGCAGTTATCAAACCTAATGCCACAAAAATCCAAACCTCAAAAAGGTCGTTCAATCCAACGTTAAACATAGACGTGGTTAAACTCTCTCCCCCTTCATACAAGTTCATAATCCAATCAACAAACCTCCCCTCGTTCATTACATTATGTGTCAAGTCTTTCTTATCGTGATAATTTATGTGTTACAATCATGCGCATTACTGCCGTCCAGTATTACTCTCGTCGTTTAGTCAGATTATGTTCCTCATCTACATCTTTATTCGTGTACTTTTTTATCAGACCATATCCTATCAAAAAGCACTAAGTTGAATCTGCTAATCAAGATAAAAACACAACATAAACCATAATACATCAGTCTTTTTTCCTGTTTCAACTCCTCTCATCATAGCTGCAACTCATCCCTTACATTAATCTTGCACACTAGCACTCTACTCACTACTCTGTATGTCACAATGTCATGTGTGCTCCACCCCTCCTCTTCCTTACGTCAAACTTCTTGCTCACATTCCTGTCTTTTATCGTAACAGACCTATAACGCGCTCGTCCTCTACTCCTTCCCTTACTAACCCTAAGACACCCTCCCTCTCCCTTCACTTCCTCGATCTCTAAATCTAGTATATCAACCCCTATGTGTCACCTGTCATGTCCCCTAATAAAACCACATAAGCAACGCTCTACCTGACTCTCCCCCCCCATCGCTACACTCTCCACCCCCTCCCCCTGCTTACCCCACCCTCCCATCTCCATACCAATGCACTGCCCCCCCCCCCCTCGTGTTAACTCTCGTGTGATCCCCCAACTAAAGTGCACAAGCACACTCTCGTCCAATAAAAAACCTACCTCAACAATCATACTCTGTTAGTCTCTCCCGCCTCCATCCTTGTGTCCATACCCTTATCACAAATAAATACACTACCACCTTTTAGTACAATTTGTCTCATGACCAGTCCCGTCATTTTAACCCAACTAAATATTCTAGGTAACATAGACCTTCACTCCTCAATAACAAAAGAACAAACTCCTCTAGTTTCAAACTATGACTCTATGTCAATGTCAAAATTTTTAGATCACCTAACTTTCCACACCACTATTAACCTTACACTCCCCCCTCTAAACCCTCGTACTGTGTACTATCCTCATAAACAATTACCGCCTCAGTACAAATATAGATGAAGATCATGTCCACCCCGTATCTTCGCGCTGCACCACTCTACTTTCAACTGACCCACACATGTGTGAATTACATCCTGTCGCTGTCCCAAATCTACTTTGTATAGTTCTAATACAACTAGAAAATTCTACTGCTCCTGTCACATCCATTCTTTGAACATGTACCCTCACCAGATTAATCCTTTTATTCACCCACTTTCTATTCCCCCACTCTCTTCAACTCTTGTGAAATCCCTACTCTAAATTAAGTGTATCCCACAAACCAATAGCGCACCCACACTACATCCTTCAGCACCTATACATAATATCACCCCCATCCCATTCTTCAAACCTCTCATCGTCCCTGAAATGCGCTATCTATGACCAAGACCACATTTCTCACTGTTATGTGTAACCCCTTTCCATACTATCTTCAATCTTCCCACACCACTCCGCATGTCAGAGTTGACCTCCTGTTACTGCTCTCATCCAGTGTTCTCACCCAAACTCTACTCAACATGTATCCTCCTATCATCCTACTCCATTTGTTCCATCCTGACTAAGCTCATCATGTTTCTTAAGAGCTGCCCATGCAGGCAGACACATACCCTACCCATCCACTATCACCACCGCCTATACATCGTCACAAGCAAGTCCCGCACATACCGTGATAATATAAAATTTTATTTTTGTTCCACTCACCCACCTCTGTACTAGTGTGTCTGTCCATTTCCCCTATCACCCCTGTTCTTATATTTAAATTTAGCCGTTCATATTGAACCCTAATTCCACCCTAGTTCCTCATTCTCTTCCCAACCTTCTATTCTCCTGAAATCCATTCTCCCAGTGAGCTCTAGTCCAACCTTCTCTCTCTCTATGAGCTGCGTTCAATATTGCAAACAAGCATAACCACTCAATCATTCAATCGCCACCGACGTCCCTATCACTACCCACATCATACAAATACTCTCATATACAATGTACTGTGTACTCCCGTGATGTTTCACTTCCCTCAAGATGATCACTTCATGAACATATACCCCATATCTTTCAAACGCCCTACTCTTGTATCATACGCCAGCCCAATTCATTCAGATCACTCAACAACTACACATATGCCTCCGCAGATATCTATCTAGTCTCAATAAATGTCATACTGTGCTGTGTCATATGTAGCGCCACCGCCAAAATGTCCATTCTCACAACTTACAACTCAATGCCTGACACCATCTCCAGAATAACCCGTTGACACCCTAGTCTAACCACTACTTTCACCACCCCATACCTTACAACCACAACCATATCCACCGCCATGAACTGCCACTGTTTCTCTCCTGAATTTCTAGCTCCACCCTGCACAACGCTCTCACGTACACATTCCATCCTAACATAGAGAGACTACTACCTAGCATCACGTCGTGTCAAGCCTCTCCAGCCGCTCCTCCTGCCCTCTATACACGATCATGTCCATCCGCGGCCGTCTCCCCTGCTATGTAGACACCAAGTTGATGTTTCACAGTAATCACACTACTCCTCAGAACACATAATTTAGAACCGTCGAATCTCTATCTTAACTATCTATCAGTCCTATATATCTCGACCTAAATCTATTACAATTTAATACCTCCCACCTACCCTTACTCTAGACTTGCAAAACGCTAGTACTGACATTGTCTCTAGATCTGTTCTACACTACACATACGTATAACACCAAACCTTTGATGCAGCTTTTCTCAGTCCACCTAAAAATGTAATGTAAAGAAGTACCCAACCCGCCGACACCCAAACGACCACAGTGTGTTCAAACACTCTCACAAAAATATTCCATAAAAACCAACCATTGAGACCCTCATCACATGCACCTCCACCACCCATCGCCTCCCACACTCTCCCAATGTATTTATGAAACGTATTCCTTTTTGTCACTCAGCGTGTCCCCGTGATCTTAATACCTATAACCGAGCATCCCTTGTTGTAACTACGCGCATGCCTCAATGTCTATTATTAACAATTATGTTGTGTTCATTACTGACAGTTAGCTTGCCACCAAATAGAATCTTTGCAAGCTGCAAGAACTTATATCACACTCATACACAAGTCCTGAAGATGAAAATTGTATTAATCCTATGAATCTTTCTGTCTCACTCTCTGACAAATATGACTGAGCCTAATGTGATATGTTCTCATTTTTTTCCACTAGCTGTCAGACAGACCCGCTATACCATCGAATACTAGGATGTCATCAGGAATTGTAGTGATATCGTACTGGTGATTTTGTTTCACAAAATCTCTGCTCATATCAGATGCAAGCACGTCTTCAGGTGATTTCTGTTTACAAGAACTTCACTATGTAGACAATGCTGCTGCATTGAATACCTAGAGTGCGCAGATAGTATGAGTAGGTCGTACGTCCTTTGCTAGTTCATGTAGATTGTAGGATAATGTTGCATAGTTGCGCTATTGATTTGTTACGAATATAATTTGCTGGCTATAGATGTAGTAAACAGAGTTGTCAATTGTGTGAGGTTGAGTTGCTCTTCTATATATCATAAGCGTATGACGTTGGTATAAAATCATAATGTAAAGAGAAAGAACATTGTTGACTTCGTATACTCCGGCGGATAAATCCGAGATCTGATTACATGTGATCATGGATGAAATCTGTTAGACGTCATCCATCGAGAATGCTGTGCTCGCAACTCGAGCGCTGCATAGGTGTAGATGAGTTCTCGAAACCCATGGTTTATAGCGCGGTTGTGGATATTCGCTCCTGTCGTAGATGAGCAATGTTCGAGTGTTAAGGAAGCAATCATTATAATTCTGTCGTGTATACTGACCACTCAGTCTCATTAGTGAGCTGATGCTGCCCCTGCCCGCTATTACGGTGAATATATAGGAGGAATAAACCTGTCTCGTTAGCAGCGGCTTCATTAACCACAACATACAAACTAAAACCTTAAAACCTAACCATTTCACAAAATCATAAAAAATTATTAATTTATCCTACAACACAAATAAATTCATCCCTTTACAACTTTACCCTACCCACATCATAACACCACCTTACAACAAAACCATCATCAAAACACATATTATAACCTTTAAATTTTTACAATTCCAAAATATTCCAACTCCAATCTCAAATTCAATCAAATTATATAAATTATCTAAACCCCCACACTTTCCCACCAATACAATTACACTTTAACCATCCCCTATACCTAACATAAACATCCATCTCTTTTTTCCACCCCACATCCAAAATCATTCATAACCACCCAACCATCCAACCACTATACCCAATTTAACCAACCTAAACTAACATAAATAACATACCAAAAAAAACAATAAACTAAAACATCCACTTCCAAATCATAAATCCCCCACATTCCCCTATCTATCCATCCATTATACAACCTCAAACCCCCTCCACCAACTAAACTATAATACACACCTCTCAAAACAACTATCATTTTTCAAATTGTATTAGGTGAGGGCCCCACTTCTGTCAGAACAGAACTGACACTTTCAGGGGCCTTTTACCAAGACAGGTGTGGGCCCTAGAGGTGGGATTCGCACCTTTCACACTTTGATAGCATATCGAAAGGATAAGTCATCAAAATGCATGACAGTAACACCACTGAGTATAGCATAAGGTAATTGTAGACCTGATGTTTACAGCAGTGTGATCTAGGCCATTTCAGGGCTGCCACTATTTATTTTGAACGTCCATTCACTATTACCCAGCAAAAAAATATTCCTTTAGGAATAAAGGTAAACATTTTCGGGAAGGGGTTAAAAAGCCGCTGCTAATCGAACGGTTTCTCTATATATTCACCGTAATAGCGGGCAGGGGCAGCATCAGCTCACTAATAGACTGAGTGGCAGTATACACTACAAGAATTATAATGGATGCTCTATTAAACTAATTTATATTACGGCATAAATACCACAACGCTATAAACCGTGGGTCTGTCACTACCTTATGCTGCCCTCAGTGAGAGCAGCATAATGGACTTAACAGGTTCCCTGTAAGGAAATATTATTTCACCAATTACTAGAAATGTTTCTCATTTATTATGATTTTATAATGTATACTTGTATAAGAAGACAACAAATCCACTTGAAGTGTTATTATTACAAATACAGAAATATTGTAACGAAATAATAGGATGCACACTATGCAACTTCCTACAATAAATGACTAGAAGACTATGACAACTCATACTTGCCACTTCAATGAAAGATTGTTATATGAAGTTTGAAAAGAAAATATTGAAATCTATGTATGACAAGATTTGGTAGACCACCAAAACTATCATCATCTGAAGACATCTCAGTGCTATGGGTCTGGGAGAATTTGAGCTGTCAAAAAGCAATTCCTAAGAGAAGACGACAATTATTCTAGAACACCGCTTAATACATTTAATGCATTGTTTTATCACTTTATGCTCCAGAAAATTAAATTGGCTGCCCTACACAACAAGTTAGCCTTCTGCGGCTCCTCTACCGGGCTGGATTACCTTGCTGTTCAAATCCCCCCTCTTTACACCCAACATTTGATGTGGGCTGCAGTGTAGTTTTTATTTGGTACCATTTTGTAATACCTGCGACTTTTTGATCTCTTTATTCCAGTTTTTTGGTGATGTGAAGTGACCTAAAAGACAAAAAATTTTTCATCGCCCCATAACACGTATAGTAGAATCGATTATATTTTACTCCAGCATAGCGCCAGTCTTCCTCCATAGGTAATGTGCTGTGGTCGGACCACGCACCGATCTCAATCTCTTTGCATGTTCCCATTTTCTCTGCACAGGCCAGGCCCTGGAGACTCAACGAGTCTTTGCTGCTGGACTCTGTGTGTTTGGCGGAGCTCGAGCAGACGGTTGAGTACTTCAGGTCGTACCATGTTGTTGATCCCACTTCTCCTCTTTTTAAGTTGGAGGCACTGAAATGCATCCTTTGTGGGATCCTGATTAAGCACGGTAGCCGCCTTAAAAAGGCTTGGTCTGCAGCGATTACTAAGGCGTTGCAAAAGGTATCCTCGCTCGAGCTCCTACACAAACAAGCTCTCTCTGCCAAAGTGCTGCAAGATTTATTGTTGGACAGATTGGAGGTTCACTTACTGTTTGAAGCCTCCTGGGGTAGACTCCTGCAATTGGGCCGTAGTAAGTTCTACGAATATGGCAATAAGAGTGGTCGGCTCTTGGCGAGGGCTATTAGGTACAGAATGACACAATCCTTCGTCACCGGTATCAGGAATAGCGCAGGCAATCTTGTCCATTCCACTCCTGAGATTCCGCGCCAGTTTCAGTTATTCTACTCCAAGGTGTACCATCTCCCAGGTGGCTGGCCTCATTCTCCGTCCTCGGGATGGGAGCCCCCCTCCCCGTTTCTGACTCTTCAGACTGAAGTTATTCAGAAGCTGGAGGAGCCATTTTCAGGGGAGGAGTTGAAGCTAGCCATTGGAGATCTCCCTAGTGGGAAGAGCCCCAGGCCTGATGGCTTCACTGGTAAATTCTATTAAGTTATGCTCCCCATTCTCTCTCCAGTTCTTCTGAGTGCTTTTGAGGTTGTCTCTGCCTCCACGACTTTCCCTCGGGAAGCCTCCATGGCCCATATTACAGTTCTGCCCAAACCGGGCAAGGATCCGCAGGTCTGTGGTAGCTACAGACTGATCTCCCTTCTTAATGTGGACTTTAAAATTTACACCAAACTCTTTGCAAATCGCCTTAATCCTCTTTTGCCAACCTTGATCCCCCCGGACCAGTTGGGCTTTACTCCAGGTCGAGAGGCTAGAGCCAATACGTTAAAAACACTAGATATTATTCACCATGCTC
Organism: Phyllomedusa bahiana; assembly: GCA_025379985.1. Taxonomy (NCBI): domain Eukaryota; kingdom Metazoa; phylum Chordata; class Amphibia; order Anura; family Hylidae; genus Phyllomedusa; species Phyllomedusa bahiana. The sequence goes on from JAODAL010010311.1 coordinate 63,702, forward strand.
AGCTACATGGAGAGCCCTTGATGATCCTGGGCTCTTGATGCCGAAAAAGCGTTTGACAGGATTTCTTGGGTCTCTTTGGCTGATACCGTTAACCACGTAGGAGTTGGTCCTATCTTTACCACCAAAATATTGGCACTCTATCAGAACCCCTCTGCGAAAGTTAAAGTCAACGGCGCCTTATCAGATCCCCTCGACATACGTAATGGTACCAGGTAGTGCTGCCCCTTGTCGCCGTTGTTATACATCTTGATCATGGAGCATCTCCTGGCTGCTGTGCGATCCAACCCGGACATCAGGGGAATAATGATTGGCGGGCAGGAGTTTAAATGTTCTAATTTTCTCCCTTTGTTAGCTAAGATTTCGCAATTGCTTGGGGGCTGGGGTCGTGGTGATTTTTCATGGTTTGGTAGAGTGAACATTATTAAAATGTCCATCCTTTCAAAACTGCTATATTTATTTCAGACGGTTGCAGTTTCTCTGCCTTCCTCCTTTTGGGTAAAACTTCAACGAAGTTTCACTGAGTTCATATGGCATTCTCGCCGTCCGAGACTCAAAAGGGAGCTGTTGTCTAGGCCTAAGGCGGAGGAGTGTGGGCCTGCCTGATTAAAGTGTATTCCCTTGCTGCTGCTATTCTTGGTTTTAAGATATAATTCATAGTCCTCAGGATAGGTTATGGTGTCTATTGCTCAAAATAGTCTCCTCAGCTTTAAACTCTTCCTTGGGCCCACGACCTCTCAACCGAGACCCCAATCGTTGTCCTTTCACCACAGCCATACACTCTCTATCAAAACTAAAACCAAGGCTCCGAAACCCTTTTTAGATTTAACGGACCCCCGTTCCCTTGTTTAGACAAACCCTTTTCCTCCCGGATGATTCTGGGAAGTCCTTTTTGGGAATTCTAAATCCGTCCTCTTTCCCCTCGACTTAATTTCAAGACCTTCCCCCCCCTTCTAGGTACCAATTTGAATACTGCAGCTTTCGACACTTCTTTACTCTACTATCATAAAGAAAATCTCCTCCCAGGCACTTATCCTTTTTGAGAGGCTGTGGTGTCGCTTCCTTCTCCCCCGACACTTGATCTTCCTTGGGTCTACAGTGGCTAATCTCTTCCACTTGTCAGGAGCCCTTTCCTAATTTCTGTACAGCTTGGGAAAGGGAGCTGCGGAAGACCTTTACAGTTGACCAATGAAGAAAGTGCTTTTTCCTCACTCACAAGACAGTAATTGCCTGTAAAGCGCAGGAGACAAGCTTTAAAATTTTGTCTAGATTGTATAGAGTGCTGACTCTGCTACATAAGTGGTATCCCAACGTCTCAGATGTCTGTTGGAGATGTAATCTGGAGGCGGGGTCTATGTCTCATATATGGTGGGGGTGCCCAGTCTTGCAGCCTTTCTGGAGAAAGGTCCTTCAGGGCATTTTGGACTGTTGCGGGGCGGCTATCCCGGGTAGTCCGGAAGCTGTCCTATTATTTATGACTCCTTTGTCGCAATCCTCTTACAAAAAATCCTTAACGAGACATCTCCTACAGGCGGCAAAGACTGTGATTACCCGTCGTTGGCGTCAATCTGTCCCTCCATCCACTGGCGACTGGATAGAGGAGGTATCTTCCATTCAATGTATGGAAGAGCTGATTGCTCATTTCCCAGAGGAGATCACTAAAGTCCTACGTACATGGAGCCTGTGGACCATCTATCAATCCTCCCTGGATTTTCAGTCCCTTCTGGAGTAGTTGGGGTTTCTTTTGAGCCTGTAATTCCCTGTACAGGTGAGGCTCTGGATACATCCCAATGGGCCTTTGGTCATTGAAGCCTTTTGGGAAAGAATCTCCCGTTTTGTAGCTTTCAGCATGATGTTTTGCACCTCTTCAGTTCCTGACGGTGTTGAATCCCTCCCCTCCCTTCCCTTTTTGTTTTTGTGTTATGATTATGGTAACATCAGGACCACTTAGGTATGGTTACACTCAGCCTTCAAGCTCTCCATGGGGTGTGGGATCTGTTTGTCTCCGCTCCCCAGTCGTAGAAATATAATTTGCTTCTAAGTTGGCACCGTATCAGTGGTCTTAGTATTGTAGACCTACATGATGATTTGACCCTCATAGCTTTGTTTCTCATTCATACAGCGTAGTACCTCTGTTCATTTTATACCTGTATCTTTGTTATATGTTTATGAAAAGTGTTTCAATAAAAATTTATTATACGTAAAAAACAAAAAATTTGCCGTATGCCGTTTTACTTTTTTCTATAGTGTTCAGCATACGGGATAAATGATGTTGCATTTTAATAGGTCTGACTTTTACGGATGCGTCGATACAAATTAAATGTAAATTTTTCACTTTTTTATTTATAAAATTACAAAAGGGCCGTGTTTTGAACGTTTAATATTTTTATTTTTAAAACTTTTTTTTTTTTTTATTTGTACACTTTGCACCACTAGGGGACTTGTTATAAATAATGCAGAAGGGCGTGCACAGATGGTGCTTCTATTACTTCCTGCCTCAGGCAGAAAGTAATAGGAGTCGTAACCTGGGGGCGATGAAAGCTTCTAGCTGCCATGATAACCACTTGGCACCCAGTGATAGCCTGGCGAGGGGGGGGGGGGGGATTCCCCGGTCCCCCGGCGGCCCAGTCCGAGCCTGATTATGTACAATGTAAAGATTCTGCCAAAGTATGTGCCAAAAAACGACATATACATGTTTTATACCACATTTATGATGGCCTCCTTTATGAAAACAGTTAGGGGTGGTATTCAAACACTATGTTTAGTTAACTACACCGTGCAGTATCTGTCCAGGGTACTGTAAAAAAGGTACCTTTGGTGTATACGAGGTGGTGCCCCATAGGGATAATAGAGTAACGCTACATTTCCTCTATTTCCAGTGCACCCGCTTATTTTTACAGGACTCAATAACATAGTCTATCTATGGCGTTTTGAGTCCACAGGAAATGCCTATGCCGCCGGGAAATATAGCCAGGTTAACACCTGCCTCTATTCTTCTCTCTGGGGCTGCCCTAGCTGCTTGGCTGTACCCTCCGGAGGTATTTTTTACACCTGAACCCCGATAGATACATGCAACGTAGCGATTAAGCACTAGTGGTGAACCTACCCTAAGGCTGTTGTATCTCAGAGCATAATAAAAAGTGAAAGTTAACTGTTGACTATAGGCTCAAATAAACAGCTTATATACACCTTTTAATTAAAGCTCTCAATCGCAAATGAGTGACCAAGTTAAGAACCCCTAATCCTTTGTAAATCATGCAGCGCTAAGGTGGCACTAAGTAATAATCATTGTTTAGATGTGTATGTGCATGCGTACAACTTTCAGGTTAAAACGATAATGGTAAACTCTAATATATAGTGTGTATAAAATCTATGACATACGAATTAGGGGGCAATATTTTTGATATTGATGTACTTAATTGTTTTTAAACTGGTATTCATGTGTTTTGTTTTGGTCATAATGAGGTTTAAATGGATCCCATGTTGAGAACACAGGTGTACTTGACAACCGGGGCGTGTCCCCCGAAAATTGTCGTGCATTAATCTCACACATCCTGAGAGAGAGCAGGTTAACGTGTTCTGCACATCTCATGGGTGATGTGATTCTCATGAACGATGCAACTATTTGATGCAATATAAAGTAAGGCCCAATGAAAATTATATTCAGGATCCAGAAGGACTGCATTAAACCACAAGTGTAAATATTCCAATGTGTTTATATGTTTTACTTACGCTACCACTTAATGGACTATTATTAATAAGTCTATGGAGCAACAATACATGATCTATGCTCTTTTGCAAATATTTGGTTGATTGTTTTGGTAACCTTTTTTTTGATTTTGGCTGCATGCTGCGATAGGCAACAAATAATCTACTGTTAGGGCATCATTAATGAAAACTGTCTATGTGTTTTAAGCCACTCATTAGTGTTTATAAGGTTAGGCAAAAGTGTCTAAACATAAACCCATATTTTTATCATCCAGCATAAGCTGGGAAAATGTTTCCCATCCTTCTTCCTTTGGAAATGTATTTCCTTCTCTGTGTTTCTCCTGAACACTGTGACCTGTGGTTGGTTTTGGCTGCATACCAGATAGCAGAATTGTGAGTGCTTCGAACATCACAGACCCCAGAATGACTTGAGCCTAGGAGTACCAGCTCTTTCCATTTCCGAAATACTATTTGTATAACGTGTTGTTTCTTATTGCATTTTAATATCCTCATGAGCCAATGCATATCCCTTTCAAACACATAGGGAATGACATTTATTAAAGGGGCTGTCAGGGTTATTTTTATTGCATATATTTAGCCTACTAGTGCCCTGATAATATACCAACCTCCCCACTTATCTCCATTCCAGGGGCTGCTGCCAGTGGCTTAGGTACAGGGGTTGCAAAAGTCACATTTGCCACAGACTCCCCTTACTACACAGTTGCATTACTAGTTGCATTGGCCCAGCGATTGTATGATAAAGAGCTGGTGCCTGCATAAGTGCAGATGCTCTGCAATGTGCTGGGCACAGAAGCCTTATTACAAAAAAAATGAAATCTAAAGTAATGAAAAAAGGTTATGTACCCTATAATGTAGTAAACAAAAAAACATGCCAATTTATCCTACAAATAAAAATCCCTCACAAAGTGCTGTCAACAGAAAAAAGCTATGGCTCTAAAAATATTGTGCTAGCTACTCTAAGAATTGTGACATCAAATATTTAGATTTTTTTTAAATGCTTTTAGATGGCAAATATGCTTTATTCACATGAGAGTTTTCCTGTATAAGGGGTGCATCATGAAGAGGTATGTCCAGTAAAATAAAATCATATTGAAATGGTGAAAGGATTGTGGAATAAAAGTAAAAAAATGATACCTACGTGTCCCATATTGCTGGTTGCTCCAGTGCTGCCCTGGCATCTGCTCCTCTTCACTTCAGTTCTTGTTTTGGGATCGCCTCTATTGTATAGTAAAGATAGCAAATCCCAGGAGCAGTAATGTGCCTAGCGCACAGGTAGTAAGTATGAACTTTTATCCCCACCATTCTGACCCAATTTAAAATACATTTTCTTCTGCTGGACATCCCCTTATGAATCAAATTTCTTTTGTGGCACACTAACCACAAACATCTTTTTCCCGCCAAGTACGGACCACCTGTAGTGGTCCACAGACGTTGATTGTGGGTAGGAGAGCCCAAGCTAAGGTTTTGAACCAAGGTCCATGAGCTTCCTTGGTGCTGCCATCTGCTCTGGTTCTTTTGTTGACTTGCAGCTGGTTCAAGACCAATTTAACCCGGGCCCTTGCTGGTAGATGCTGGCAGCTGCTGAGGGCAGACGTGTGGTGTGAGAGCTCCTGCTGTCCGACGGTTTTCCCTGCACTATCATGCATCACATCCTGCCTGTAACTTCGCTGAGGAAGACCGGAGGAGACCGTCATTCACAGTGGGGGGGTAAACCCAGAGCAGCGGGGAAGACCGAAAGTTAGGGTAGTGGCACGAAGGGTCCCCCCGCTCGACACTGGGAGCGGGTCCCGCCATCTGCAGCGGGGAAGCAGCGCAGCCTATCCATCCTGTGGGCAGAACCTCCTGCAGAGTTGCTGGCGGTGCACACCGCAGATCCCGCAGGAGACCAGCGACAGGCACTGAATCTGCCTTTGACTCCAACAAAAGCACCATTCCCTGCTTGCTCCCACGGCCCCCCTGTAGCGTGGTTGCGCCTCTCCCTTCGCACGGCACCGTGCTTTTCAGCGCGTCAGCCATCGCGTGGTGGAATTGCTGCGTGGAGGAGTGGGGGAGAGAGGAGAGAGCCCCTTTGTACGGCATATTTGAGAGGCCTGTATATCCACTGCAGAACCGTGAGAAAAACATATTCCGGCTCCCCCACACCGTGAGTGGAACACGAGGCACCGCCATCTTTGTAATCACATCAAGGGGAAAACCCACCTGGACCGAGGTTTCCTGTGTAGGCTGCCTTGAAAACCGGCAAGCCAGCTATATTTGCGTCACTTAGGGGGACTATAGAATTTCCTAAAAACGAGTTTAATTAATCCCTTATGTCGACTGTACCGATTTCACAATCAAAATCTTGGCAACTTCAGCATGCGCATAATCCGTTTTGTGGTGTATGTCGCCCTCCTGTGTCCATCCTGGGAAGTAAAGACTGTACTCTCCTTTTAAACTACACCACAGATCTCTACACTTCCTCCGGGGTCCTGGTTGATCTATAATTTTACTGGTGCGTTGTTCCTTGGACAAGCTGCCATCTCACACCTCCATTGGCGTCTGTAGCGTCAACGTATAACGGTCACCTGTCGTCTTTCAGCAAAACAGGTCAATCTCTCTGTGCGAGTGAAATGTGAAAGGACAATCCTCTGTTAATTAGGGGGTCCCCCAAATTTTCAATTTATACCCCAGGATTCTTTCGCTTGCTGTCTAACTGGTGGGCGGCGACTGTGTTGTTGCCTTAATACAGCCTTCTCTTATGGCACCTACCAAACCTGCACTCAAGACCATGGAGAAAATGGGTAAATTTCAGCGAGCGGATGAACCCCCACAGGCAGGGACTGACCCCGCACCTGGCATTTCTGACTGAACAGGACCAGGAGGACCCAGACACAGAACCCCCGATCCAAGACCTTAAAAGTTCTTGCCGCCATACATTCGTGCCAAGCTACTCTGACATCCAGATAGAAGAAATAAAGGTGGACATCTCCCTGCTGCGGCATGATGCTCGGAAAACACGAGAGCGGGTAACAGAGGTGGAAAACAGAGTCAGCACCTTAGAAGACCAAACCGCTCCCTTGTCCAGACGGGTCGAGGAAGCCGAGAGGAATATTACCAAGCTGCACCAACACCTGGATAGCACAGACTGAGGAGATGTAACCTGCACTTCATCGGTCTTCCAGAGGGTGCGGAGGGATCCGCTCTGGAATCCTTTTTGGAGAATATCCTAGTTTCATCTTATGGCAGGGACAAATTCTCGGGCATGTTTGCGGGTGAAAAAGGGCGCATCGGACCGGGACAAACCTCCTCCACCCGGACCCAAACGCCACGCACATTTAAAAACCCAAAAGCTCCAAAATTTAAATGGGGGACAGAACGTGTCCTGCGGCTCCTAGAGGCAGTCCCCTAAAACTTTTTGGAAACCCTCCAAAGTTTTTTGGGGGAAACCCGGAAATTCTGGGGTGGGGGTCCCGAAGAAGGGGGCCCTATTCCTTACCGAACCAAGAAAAAATTTTATTTGGGAAGCGTAACTAAAAAATATGCAATGGTTAAACCCGACCAATTGAAGGGTTATTGCCAAAAACCCAAGAAAAACCCCTTCTTACAGCGCCCAAGAGACCTTGATTTGGGTTTAGCTCTTTTCCCAAAAGAAAGGGGCGAGGCTCGCCAAATAAACGTGTTAAAATCCTTTCAAAACGGACAATTGTAAAAAAAGCTGATCCACTTTTTTTTAAACAAAACGGGGCTTTTTTTGGGTTTCAGCTGAGCGGGATTTTATTTTTTTCGTCTTTTTCTCGGGCACTTCCCTTCCACTGTCCTTCTCCCCCCTCCTCCCTCCCTCCTTTATTTTCTCCCCTCCCCCCCCCTTTTTTTTTTTCTATCCTCCAATTTTTTTAAAACCCCATCCCTTTCTTTTTCCTTTTCCCCTTTCCGCCCCCTTTCAATTTGGGTGTATAAGGGAACCTTTCCCCTTTCCCAAAATTTCCAAAAGCATGTATTATTTAAGTTGTGGGTTTATAATACTAAATTTCCCCTCGGTTTTCGCGGGAACTGTATTTCCCCCCCGGCTGCGGGGGGTTTTCTCGGGGAACCTCCTACTGTTTTTTTTTTTTGATTGAAAGTTTTTACTTCCCTTAATGCTAACTACCTACTGTATTTGGTTATTCGTAAAATTTGGGGGGCGGGTATAGGGGTTCCAATGTTTTCGCCTTTTGAAAACGAAGAAAGGGTTGGGGAATGGGTTTGGGTTTGGGGGTTTTTTTTTTTTTGCACTTCTCCTTCAAACCGAATTAAATTATCTCATAAATTTTTCCCTATCTCACCCCTTTTTGTGTTTAAACGGGAAAAAATCTTTTGTACTCCCTGTGAAATGGTTCAAAAGAAAAAAACCTCTTTAAACCTTTTTTTTCGGGGTTTTTATGGGGGAATAATACTATCTAAATTATTAAACGCCCGGGGTTTAAATGAAAGCATAAAAGGGGGGCCCAATTTTTTAAAAATACCAATGAGAACCCCCGAAAGATGCGAAATCATTGCCTCCAGGGGGACCCAAAAGGTACCCCCCAAGGGGACAAATTTTTTCCCCAATTTATTTGGGATCGCCCGGGGGGATAGTCTGGTCTATCATTCGACATTTACAAACTGTCCCGGGGGTGATTCAAATTTCATCGCCCCCTGGGTTTTCCAATTCTTTCCCTCATAAGGGCTAGGGGTAAAAATTGCCCCGGGGAAAATTTGTAGTTTTTAAAAAATTTCTCTATTTTAAATGTCCCCTTTTTGCTAAAATTTGGGGGTTATACATTCCGCCCCCGGGGAAATTCGTCGGTATAATTAGGGAAATCTTGGAAGTACGGGCCGCTTTTTCCCGATTGCCCAAAATTTGGCTTGGGGGTTTTAAAATTGGGTTACATGGATAACGCCTCGACGTTTTAAAAAACCCTTCCGATGGCTGGCCCGGGGTTTTCCCTTTTTCCCCCTCCTTTTCCCTTACGGGCCCTATTTTGGTTCAGTGATTCTGGCGCTCTAAAACCCAACAACACGCCAGTTCCTGGTCCCTTTCCCCCTCGAAATTTTAAAAAACGCATTATCCCAAATTGATTTTATGTTGGCCCAAACGGGCCCTTTTCCCGTTTGGCCAGACCCTTTTCCGCATCATACCCCCGGTTTCCCTTCCCTTAAATTTAAATAACATCCCCCCTAGATTGGGGGCTTTTTGAATCCTTTTTTTGGCTAAAAATTTTTTTGCCTCCCACAGCGTATTTTCCCGGGACAAGTGGGCACACTTCTTTCAGGAAAAATTTGAAAGGGTCGCATTGTTTGCGGTGCCCATGGATCCCTTAAAAAGGGCCTTTTTGCGAGGGGTATTTTAAACATCTGCCATTAGGGGCCCTTTAAAGGGGGGTAGGCCCTCGAGAAACTTCGGGCTGGCTAGAGCCGGGGACGGGGGCGAATTTTGCGGTTATATAAAGGGTTTCCCTCCAATGAAAAAAAAGGGGAAATGTTTTTTTTCAAAGGTAACCAACTATCCCCAAAGACCTGCTTGCACAACAAAGCTCAAAAAAAAAGCTTTCTTCATTTGGGCAGTCCCCTATTTTGGCAGGGGGAAAAAGGTTTGGAAAAATTTTGGCCCGGGGTAGGGGGCAGGGGGGAACCCCCCAAACTCCCTTAAATCCAGGAACTAAATTCCCCCCCAAGAGGGGTTTCCCTCCCCCGTGCCCCTCTGGGAAATTTTTGGGAACATTTCCCCCCCCGCTCATACTCCCCCGAAACTTATATTCCTCTCAGATCCCAGCCCTCAACTTCGAGATTAGAGATTACTAAAAAGGACCTTGTTCCCCCCTTCCCAAATCGGAAAGGGAAATAGAAGAATTCTTGGGAGGGCCCCATTCCCAACAAGAAAAAAGGGGGTTTTCCAAACAACTCGTTTCAACCTTCAAAAAAATCCCGGGGAAGGGGACGGACCCCAAATCGAGTGTTTAAAAGGAATAGTGGGGGACCCTCTTTCCCCAGTTGTTGGGGGACTATGGGTCGGTTTCCCCAGGTTTTGGGTTTTCTCCCCCCTGTCAATGAAACGAGGCCATTATCGTAAAAAATTTCCCCCCCCCCCCAGGGCCCGGGAAGGGAAACCCTTCTTTTTGTGATTCATCCCGTCCCCAAAACCTTACCCCCAAGTCTTAAAACAAGATTTTTTTTGGCCAAATTTTTTGGCTAGCGGCTGAATAAGGTTTTTTTTATCAATTTTTACTTTCAGATCAAGGGGGGCTCATGCCCGGAAGCCCGACGGGCGGCTGAATTTCAGGCCCTTTGTTTCCCAAAATTTGCGGGCCCGCACACATGAAAGTGGGCTCAGGGTTTGTGGGTGTCTTTAAAACGCTGCCAAAACCCTTTTCGACTCCAAATTAAAAACCTTTTTCCTGGGTATTGGAGAAATTCAGTTTTGGATCCCTTTTTTTACTTTTTTTGGGGTTTTTGGTTGTTTTAATGGGGAACCCAGGTTTTTCAAAGGAAAAAACATTTTAAGGGGGTGGGGGTTTTTCAAAAGCCATTTGGGTCTGTATCGAGGAACGAGGCAGGGATGTCCTATTTTTTCCCCCCTCCTTTTTCCCTTTAAAGCGGGGAAAGGCCCTTGGCAGTAAAAAGTAAGGGGCCCGGACGCGGGTAAAGAGGCCTTTTTCCCATCTCTTCTATCTGGGGAAAAAATTTGCTTATATGCTGATGACACTCCCGTTTTTTTTGTCTGATCCGAATGACTCCCTTTGGGCTCCACGCTGCAGTGGGGGGGATTTGGGGGTCTTCTCCGGGATCGTGATTAATTTTGAGAAATCTAAAAATTCTGCCGGTTGACCAATCGTTCCCCAAAGGGGACAGGCGTGGATCCCATTTTTTTTTGGGGGCCCCTTTTCCCTTAAACCCCATTTTGGGGATACAGGTGTCTGATCGGTTCCCAAAAATTTGTAATGTTAAATAATTCTCCCCTCGGACGGCGGCACTATTAGTTTTGTTAAGGGTGTCAATTTTCCCCCAAAATTACTGTACGTTCACCAACGGCTCCCTGTACCTTCCGAAACAAAAACCCCGATCTTTTCCCCTTAAAAAGGGCTACTACTTTCATTTAAAATGGCAGGGACGCAGACAAACCGGGAGAGCCCGCAGATTTTTCCCTTTTCGGCCAAATTTGGGGGAAGGGGGAGCGCTTTTTTCCGGGTAACAATTTTTTACCCATCTAGCAGGTCAGAAAGTCAAATTTAAACAAGGTGGGGGGTCTCGAAAACTTAGGGTTTTAAGCCTTTTATTTCCCCCTTTTTAGTGACAGGGAAATTTTCAATCCCTTAAGCTCTTTGTTTTTTTGGCATGGCTTTTCGGAAGGCAGGTTTCCCTTACTTCCCGATTCTAAGGGCAAGGGGCCCCCTTTTGGTTTGGCAAAAAATTTGCCCCTTGGGTATTCCTAAATTTTGGGTATTTAAACTTTTTCCCCCCCGTTTAGGCAATTTTTAAAAAGTTTTTCCCGGGGGTGGGTTTTGCATTTCCCGTGAGATTTTTATTGGGGGCTCTCAGGGGGTGTGGGGATATCTCTCAAAAATAAATTTTTTACCCCGGGGGGGTTCAGACCCTTTCCCGAAGTTTACAGGCGAATTTTTCCTTCCCCCCTTCCCACTATTTTTTTCTTACCTTTAGGGGAAAAAAATGCAATCACCTTTCCCAGCTAGGTCCTTTAAAAGATTTGGGGTTTTTAAAAAATTTCCCCCGGTTCCCCCCCCCCCTTTCTCCTCTTTCCCCCTTTCCCATACACCATGTGATCCCCCCCATTTTTTTATTGCTCTCCTCTCGCGCAAAAGGGGAAGGGGGGGCCCCCCTAGTGAAACTCAGGGAAAAGTGGGAGACGGACCTGGGTGGGGGTGACGACAACCAAAGGGAATTTTTGTATTAAACCTCGCCTAAAGCTTTGGGCCCCCGTTCCCAACTCTTAAAAACCGAATGACTCAATTAAATTTTTTGTACACAGTCCTATATACTACATCAAAAACTAAGTAAGTTTTTGAAAAGGGAAAATTTGGGCCAATGTCGTAAAAAGCCGGACCTAAACTTCCATCCCCTTTCCCGCACCCAAATAATTTTCCCTAGGGCCCCAGGGTATTGGGTTTTTTTTGGGGGTCAGGTCCTTAAATTTTTAAAAAAATACAATGGGGGCCCCAGTCCCCCCCTTTCTTTCCCAAAGGGTGTTTGTTTTGGACCCGAGCCATACCCCTTGGGGGCCTTCCGCTTTAAAATACAACTTTGGAACCTGAAAATTGTTTTATTTTGGAAGGGAAAAGGGTATCGCGCGTACGGGTTTTGGCCCGCTAGACCTCCTTCAATGGCGAGTGGGATGGGGGGTTTAAACAATTTGGGATCGCCCATCAGAAAATGGGTATAACGGCGATCTAAAAAAAAATTTTTAAATTTTTCCATAAAATTTTGGGGGCGGGGGTTGAGCTCCTCCGGCTAGTTTTGGGCTTTTGGGGCTCTAATTTTGAATTTCCCCGCAAGTCCCTTTTTATGCGGTTTTTGCCCCCGGGGGTGGGGTTTTCCCTACCCCTTTCGTCCTATTTACCTTTTTCCTTTGGGTAACCTTAAAAAGGGTGCCATATACTTTTAAAACTTTTTTATTCTCTTGGGGTTATAGGGGGGTTTTAATCTAAAATTTGTTTAACCAAAGGGAGACAATATCAATATTAACAATATGCAATATTCTTTGTTGTTAATTATTCCCTGGTTTGTTGCAGGGAAGTTAGGTTTCAGTCTGTAATATTACTTAGGTACTCTCGTTTATTACAATGTGGTGTCTCTGTATGTCAGGTAATAACATACGTATATAACTATGCTACAGTATTACAATGATGTCCTGAATATGACTACAGAACAACCTGTCATGATGTACCTACTATTGGATCCTTCAAATAAAGTTTACTTGTTAAGCAAAAAAACAAAAAAAAAAAAAAACAGTGCCCTTGTTGATTTCACCACTCGGAGCAGTTTACTTCTGAAAGGTAACATAAGGCAATGGCACTGCAGCAGTCTCAAGCTGGCCACAGCAGCTGAAAGTCAATGGAAGAACCAGTGGATATGAGTATGCTTTTTTAACCCTTTAACGCCAAGGCCTATTTTTTTTTTTTTTTGACGTTCGTTTTTTTCCTCCCTGTCTTTCCGGAGCCATAACTTTTTTATTTTTCCACCTACATAGACATATGAGGGCTTTTATTTTGCGGGACAAGATGTACTTACTAATGATTTTATTAATTTTACCATAGAATATACTGAGAAACCGCAAAAAAATTCTAAGGGGAGCAAAATGTGAAAAAAACATACTTTTGCAATGTTTACAGGACTTTTGTTTTTATGGCGTTCGTTCTACGGTAAAAATGATGTGTTATCTGTATTCTACAGGTTGATATGCATCCGCCAATACCAAACATGTGGGGTTTCTGTAATGTTTTGGTACCGTACAAAAATTCCAAACATTTTCTGTTTTTGAAATTTCCACCATGGCGACATTTTCTGCGGCCAATAACTTTTTTGTACTAAAACCTAAGGACTTGAGTGAGGCGGCATTTTTTGCAGGCTGAGATGCACTTTTTATTACTATCAGTTTGGAATACATGCGACTTTTTTGATTAAATTTATTACAATTTTTAGCTGACGTGAAGTGACCAAAAACACAATTTTTCAGCTTATGGGATAAATGATGTTATATTTTATTAGATTGGACTTTTGTGGACACGGTGATCTCAAATATGTGTAACGTTTTTATTATTTTATTTTGTTTACACTTTAAAACTTTTTTTTTTAACTATAACTTTGAGTCCCCCTAGGGTACTAAACCACTAAAACAATGCATTAGGGTGTACAAAGATGGCGGCTTTACTACTCCATGCCTGGGGCCGGAAGTAGCAAATTTGAAAACATGTTGACGATGGAAGCCTTCACAAGGCTTCCAGCTGCCATGTTAAGCAATATAGGCCCTGCGATTTCTACGTGGTTGCCCTGATCGCAGTGAGGAACACCGTTTCTCATTGATTTAGATGCCGTAGCATCTAAGGGTTAAACAGAGTGGGATGGCGTCAGCGCCCTCCCTCGCTGTAACCGCTGAGTGTTAGTTGCAATTAGCAGCTAACATCTGATGGCTATGGATCCTGCTACACAGCCCCTTACCGGCATTAGGATGTACTCATATGTCCAATGTCAGTAAGGGGTTAATTCTATCAGTAACCTAATTATACTTAATAAAAATAACCTGGACAACCCCTTTAATGCATGTGGATGCCATATATGCAATGCAGTGGGAAAAAATGGTACCAAAAAGGCAGTCAAAGAGCCACAGCAATTTTCTGTTCACTTACATGTAGTATGTGGATACTGTGGGCGACATGTATGAATCTCGGCACGTCGGAGCACACGTTTTCGAGCGCTTGAACGTGAAAGCTGCGCCTCATGTATGTCGCCGCCCGAGTAGGTGCGCTCATACATGCGGTGGTAAAGTCCACCGTGCCTCGCCAGTGTGTGAGGCGCAGTGCGGAACTTAGGCGCTTTGCGGGACTGCGCCTAAGATTCGCCGCCCGAGTAGGTGCGCTCATACATGCGGTGAAAAGTTCCTTTCACCTTCGCCAGTAGTGTGAGGCGCAGTGCGGAACTTAGGCGCAGTTCGGCGTGGATGCACCTAAGATCCCTGCAGAGGAGCAGGTTCGTCTTCATACATGTCGGTGAAAAGTTCCTTGTGCCTCGCTATGTGTGAGGCGCAGTGCGGATTATGCGCTACTCAAATGTATTCCAGATTCGAGACAGGCTGGAAATGAGCGAGAAATCCTTAAACATGTAAGTGAATAGCAAAAAAAGGTTTTTTTTGCCCTTTCCCAAATGAAGAATAAATTTAAAGAATGAAAAAAAGTGAAAAACCCAAAGCTGCCCAAAAAAAACGTTTTAAATTTTAAGTAAATAAGTGGATCTTTAAAAATTAAAGGAAAAAAAAATAAGATAAATCAAAAAATTTAAATCTCAGCTCCGTTAAAGGCCCGGGAAATTTTGGACCCCAAAACTTTGGGTTTTTATTTAGGTGAAAAAAATTATCGGGAAAAAGAGCTCAAACCTTCAAAAAAAAATACATTAAAAAAAAACACTAATAAAAAACATTTTTATTTCTTTATTTTCGTTTAGCCCATAATTTTTGATCATTGGCTGAAGAAAATAAAGAAATGAATCATTTTTAATTTTAAATTTTTTTTTGTTTATTTTCGTTTTCCCCCCCAAATTTTTGAAACCCTTTTTATACGTTCGGGACAACCCCGTGATCTTATCATTTGATTTGGGCATTTTAAGTTTTTTTATGGATTTCAATAGAAAAAGCATAAGAGGTCCAAATTTTGCTCTCCCATTGGGCCCAAAAAACCGGGGGTCTCTTTAACTTAGCCAAACACAAAAAGAGCTGCTCTGCATTTTTTTTCCCCCTAGGGAAATTTTGAGAAGGGAGCTCACCCGTTTATTGGCTAAGCTGGACGAGCCCCCCTTTCCCCCCCAAACCAATCCCCAGTTTCTAGAATATTTCCCATTAAACAGTAATAACTTTTTTGGGCGCCCCTTTTATCGCCCTTCTTGCCCCCACCCCAAAAAAGCCACTAAAATTTTGTTGGGGAATTTTATATCTGCCGCCCGCGGGGGAAACCAAACCCGCTTCCCTTTTTTGCCTTTTTTTACTGTATTTTTAACTTTCCACCCTTTTTATTTTTTATTTGGGGCAACACTACTCCCTAGGTTTTTAAATGGTTTTACTGTCGGGTCCTATTATATTGACTGGTTTTTTTGCCCACCAATGGAGAAGAGCTTACAGAATTTTTAATTAAATGAAATTTTCCCCCCAATTTTTTAATCCCAATTCCTTTATTTAGGCCGGTCTCGGCGACAAACGCCTTGTTATTATTTGATTGATTTATGTTTATAAAGGGTTTTAGCTTTTTTTCAAATAATATTTGACTCCTAATAAAAATGTTTTTTTTTATCATACCCCATCCCGCACGGCGCTGAGAGCCGAGATTTTTTGCCCCGATCTCTCCATTGTACAATGGACAAATACTCGCACTTGATTGGCCGGGATAGCCAAGCCCCCACTGCCAGTCAATCAGCTTTTTCTGCTTTTTTTTTATGTAGTTTGAACTGTCCCCCTTTTTCATGTGATTGGTCAATATTCCCCATGGGTTTTAATGGGTCACTTCCCCGCTCCTATTTGATTGGCTAGTTTATGCCGCCCAAAATGAGAAGGTTACAAATTTGAAATATGTTTTTCCCCCGGCAATTCTAATATCCAAACCTGATGTTGCCCAGTGACGGGACAAACCTTGTTATTGAATTTTTTTATGAAAGTTTTTTAAAGGGTATTAGTCTTTTTTCAAGAATGTTTTCACTTTAAAAAAACGATTTAATTTTCCCAGCCGCACGGCGCTGAGATTTCAGTGCCCCCATCTCTCCTAATCAAAAGGGAAAAAGTAGCTCGCGCCTGATTGGCCGGGATGCCCCAAACCCCCGCTAGTTCAACCCCTCAGCTTTTTTGGCCCTTTTTTTAAATTTTATTTTGAACTTTTCCCGCCTTTTCATTTTATTGGCAATGCCCTTTTTCCATAGCTTAAAACATTGGTTCACTGCGCTCCTATTCCTGATTTGGGTGGGTTTTTTGCTGGGGGCCCCTGAGAAGCACTTACAGAATTTGAAATTTCTGGGATTTCCCCGGGAATTTTTATATCTCAAATTTTTGATGTAGCGCTTTTGGGGACGGTTTACAAACCCCGGGTTTTTAAAAGATTTTTATTTATGGGTTTTTTTTTTTGAAGGTTTAGCTCTTTTTTCAAATAATTTTTTTACACCTAATAAAAAAAAAGTTTTGGGAATTACCCATGTCCTCCAAAGGAGCTTTAGAGCGTGTTTTTAGTTTAAAAAGTCGACCTAGAGACATTTTGCCCCAAAATTCCCCCTTACGTTCTCGCTTCCCCCTTTGCCTCCCCCCCGGCTTTATTTAAAACCAGCTTCAACTAGGGCTGCCTGTTGGGGGCTGGAATTTCGCCCGCACCCTTTAGAGGGCCGCGTCATGGGATGCCCTGGAACCCATTCGAAAGGTTTCCGGTTTCCCCCCCCAGAACGCCCGCAAACACCCAAATTCACGCCCCCTTTATGTTAGGGGCAGCTTTAAAGTGCCGAAGCTTGCGCCCCAACACCCCCATCCCGCGTCCAACAGGGGAAATTTGGGATCGGTGAGCCCCCAAATTTTTCCCTCCTGGAAAAAAGGGCAATTTCCCCAAACCAAAATTTCCCCCCGCCCTTTTAATAATTAATATAAAATAAATTTATTTGTAACAACCTTGGAAAATTTTGAAGCGCATTAGCCCAACCCGGGAATCTCCGGCCTTCTGCCGAATGGCTTTTGGGGGAAAAGATTTTACACTTTCAAATCCAGCAAAGTGAATTGTTTTCTCCAAACCTTTCCTCAAACCAGCCCCTTTTTTTGTGTTAAAAACTTTGTGACAACTTCACAAGTCAGAGAGCAACAATTCAACAAATCCCAAACTGTCTAACCACTAACAAAACATAATAGTTTCCCTCACTATAAGACCCTGAGCCCACAGTCTGGGACCCCCTGCTCGTCCCCATACAGGGAGCCCCAAGTGAAAGTTTAGACATTTCTTGAAGAGCCCCCCCAGATTTTCTTCAAAAAGCCTTTAAATTTGCTCAAAATCAGAAGTGGAGTTAAAATATCCTTTTCACTCCCAACCAGGACCTTGTCAGATCTTTGACCCACGGCCTCAAACAGAAAAAAGACCTTTTTTCCCATACCCCCATTTGTGGCCCCAAAACATGCTACTTCCACAACCCCACTGGCAATGGGGAAACCCAAAATGCCCCTCAGCAATAAAAACTATAGTTCAAAAATTTTTGGCATGGACTGCTGGGCCCACTGAATTGGGTGTAGCAGTCATGTTTTTGGCTGTAGCTGAAGGGTTTTGCCCAAATTTTAAAAATTTTATGGTTTGGGGAAACTTTCCAATTAAATAATAAAAATTTTTATCCTTAATTTAAAATTTTTTACATTTTTGGGTTTAGCTGCTCCCTTTAGTGATCTATTGTTTCAGCTCTTTTCCGGGGATTTCGGGCCAGGGATGAGAGCTCCTCAGTCCTTTGGGGGGAAACCAATGCTCCCCGAAAAAATCAAACCCTTCTCCCTTCCCCCGGGTGACTATGGAAAAGTTTTAAACCCCCAGGTGCTGTCCCTTTACGGCCCCGGGACTCCGTCCTTTCCCTTTGTAAAATTTGTTTAAAAAAGTGCAAATAAATAAAAAAAGAAACCTCCAAAGGAGGTTGTTGCATTGATGAAGAGAAAAAAAAAAGGTTTTGGTTCCTTCAGGGATTTTTAAAACCCAGGACCCCGTGCCTGGAGCAAAAAAGTTCCCCCTCGACAAATCACCAATGCTTTTCTTTAAAAAACCTTTTTTTGACTACAGAGAGGAAAAGGCCCTGGTGGGTTCCTTTCCCGCTGGGTTCCATGTATGCAATTCAAAAAAATAAAACCCCCCCCCCCTTCTAAACCCCCCAGAAACTGGAAAAACTGGGTCAGATGGGGGGTAGAAGAATGAGATTGTGGGCAAAACCCTTTTTAAATACAAATATTTCTAAAAAAAAGTATTGTGTAAAACAGTCACTTTGATAATTTTCAAAACACTGAGGGGATCTCAAGCTATTTCAAAACAATCCATTAGAAAATGAAATTTAAAAGAAGTAGTGCTGAGCGGATCCCATAAATGATTATCTATAAAAAACCTTTTGAAAATTAAGTATTAAGTAAGGGATAAGACATATCAGGCCCCTATTTAAAAGATTGGATTTGTAACTTCTAGAGCAGCGTGGGGGAACCTATTTTTCACGCCCTGCCCGAAGTGGCAAAAGCAGGGCCATCTCTTTCCCGGCACCCTTTTCCAGGTGGCCACTTGCGGGGGGTTTCCCGCAACCCGTCACCTGGGGCGCCCCCGCTGGCAGACGCGGGGTCCATGTTTACATGGTTGGGCCCGGGGCCCCCCAGCCCCAGGTCTAGCACAGCGCGGGGTCCGGGGGACCCCCCGCGGACCCTCAGCCCCTGAGGGTGCGCGGCGGCCCGTGCGCTCCCGCTGGGCAGCCCAGCATGTAATTACAAACATCGCACCGCTGCCCGTCCTTTGGGCCACAGCCCGTCATAGGCAGGGGCGGAAAAGAGGGCTGACAAGGGGGAGCGTCCCCCCGGGGGCCCGGGGAAGAAAGGACAGAAGAGCAGCACGCGGGTGGGGGCAGAAGGTAAGGTGAGTATTAGTGTTCTTATTTTTTTTTGTGTTTTTCTATTTCCCTGGCTGGTGGGGGAAAAAGGGGTGAATATATTTTTTGGCATGGTGGGGATGGGCTGAATAAAACTGGCATGGGAGGGCATAGGGCTGGGCCAAAATAATTTGGGATGGTGGGGATGGGCTGGCTTTTTTTCCGGCATGGTTTGGGCCCTAGGGCTGAATATATACTGGCAAAAGGTGAGCATAGGGGTGGTTATATTTCCCTTTCTGGTTTTGGGCATTTGGGTGGCCTATACTGGCCTGGTTTTTCATAGGGGCCCGACTTTTATACTGGGGGATGGTGGGATAAGGGTGACCCATTTTAAATGGCTTGGGGGCCAAAAAAGGGGTGGCCCTTTACTTGGGATTTGGGGGGCATAGGGCTGCCTATATACTGGCATGGTTGGGGAAAAGGGTGGGTAAAACTGACTGGGGGGTTTGGGCGGCTTTTATACTGACCCGGTTTGGGGGAAAAGGGGGCCGGCAATATACTTGGGATGGTTGGGGATAGGGGCCGGGGAATAAACTGGCATTTTGGGGATAGGGCCCGGCAAAATTTTTGGGGTTTGGGATTTGGGGTGGCTATATACTGGCATTTGGGGGGGAGAGTGGCTATATTCTGGCATGGTGGGGGAGAGTTATAGCTATTTAAAAGGGCAATGTTTGGGAAAAGTGGGGGCTATATATGGCTTTGGGGGGGAAGTGTTGGCCCAATTTTCTGGCATGAAAGGGGAGAGTGCTGGTATATACTGGGATGATGGGGGGGAGTTTCTGGCTATATACCGGGAAAGATGGGGAGAGTGCTGGCTATATACTGGCATGGGGGAGAGTGCTGGCTATTTACTGGGATGGTGGGGGGGAGTGCTGGGGTTTAAAAAAGGGGATGATGGGGAAAAAGTGCGGCTATATATGGCATTTGGGGGGGAGGGTGCGGCTATATACTGGCTTGGGGGGAAGAGCTAAACTGTATACTGGCTTGGTGGGGAAGGCTATCTGTATACTGGCTTTAGGGGGAAGGGGCTATCTAACTTTTACGGCTGGTGGGGAAAAGCTATTTTTTATTGTTATACTGGCTGGTGGGAAAGAGCTACTGTTTGGGATACTGGGTGGTGGGGAAAAGCTATCTTTTTCCCTTTTATTAATTTGGGTAAATTTGGGGGCTATCTGTCTGTTAAACTGGGTGGGGGGAGGGTTTTCTTTTCCCGGGTTTTAAAATGGCTTTGGGGGGGAAATATCTGTTTTTTTTTTTATACTGGGTGGTGGGGAGCTATCGTCCCCGTATACTCTGTGGGGGAAACTGTATATGCCCGTGGGGGGCCTATACACCTAACCTAAATTAGGGGACCCTTAAAAAACCTATAAGTTTAAAGGGGTTGCCCGGAAAAGTGAGAATTTTTAAGATTTTGTGTCTTTTTTCTGCAGGGAAAGAGTGGTTTTGGGCGGGAGAATTTAGCCCTGAAGGTGTGAAAAGGAAAGGAGGGAAAAAAAGGGAATACGAACAACTTATCAGAAACCCTCACCTGTGAGTCACCCAAATTTTCAAAAAAATTTAATCCTTACATGCGCGCAAAGTGGGAAAGGGGTTTTTTATTCGTAATTTGGGGGTGGCAGTGGTAAATTCAGCCTTTGTTGGGGGGGGGATAGTGGGGGGATTATTCCCGTCCTTATGTGGTTTGGTTTTAAATGGGTGGGGGGTGTTGCGGTTTTTAATCAGTCAACGTCTGCCCGAGCACCGTTTTACACTGCTATAACCACAATTGGGGCATGTATAATGGAAAAAAAGGGGAAGGGGTGGGCTAAGCAGGCGTCCACCCTCATTGGGATTAAATTGTTTTTGCGGCCCCGCGGCCCGATGTCCACCTCCTGGGGTTCGGGGTGGTGGTCAGCGGCAAATTTGCGGTTTTTAAATAAGGTTTTTTTGGGTTCCCCCAAAAAATTTTTTTGGCACCCCAGGTTTCAAAAAGGTTTTTCCCAAACACCCGTTCTAGGTTTTTAGACTAAAAAATTTTAAAACCCCTTCAAAATAAACAAAGATTTGAAAAAAAATTAAAACAATTTCCTTGTTTCATTTTCAAAAGATGGCGGAAAACCTTGTCTCTTTGCTTACTTTAAATAGGGGAATAATTAAAAAAAGCAATACCCGTGGAAAAAATTTTGGGGTATTGGAAGCAGGGGGGCCCGGGTTTGAAAACAGGGGGAAAAATTTGTTAAAACCCCGTCCCAGCTTTCGCTCGGTTTTCAGTTATTTTGGCAAGTGAATGCTGGGGCCCAAAAGGGTTGGCTTTTAGCAGTCCCTTTTGCTTGGGTGCTAGCCCGAAGGAGTTTTTGCCACACAAATATTTAAAATTTTTGTGGGAACCCTTTTCCCAAATTAAATAATTAAACATTTTTTTATCCCTTATTAATTTAAATTTTGGTTTGCATTTTTGTTTTAGCTGCTCCCTTGTTGATCCATAGTGTAAAAGCTCATCTCTTGGGGGGATAAAGACCCGTGATGAGTTCTCCTTTGTCCCTTTTCCACACAGCTCGGGCATCACCTCCTTTCCCCCTCTAAGTCATCTAATGTCAGTCTTTTACCTGCTTATAAAAACACACTCACTGTTGAAACGAGTGGGTGAACCCCAGGTGCCCGCCCTTTTTACTCCTGTCCTCTGTACTCCTGAGTAATTATTCAAACAATGCAAGTAAATAAAAAGAAAAAAGAAACCGCATTCAGGTTTGTGCATTGAGATTAAAACCTAGGACCCCTATGTTGAAATGCAAAAGTGCTAACCACTCAGCTACATTGTAGCTACTCAGCTCTCTAAATAAACAGACCTTTGAAAGTGCCTCTCAACTCCAGTCCTCAAGACCCACTAACAGGTCATGTTTTCAGGATCTCCCACAGAATGCACTGACAATAATTATATCACCTGTGCAACACTGAGGAAATCCTTAAAACTTGACCTGTTGGTGGGTCTTGAGAACTGGAGTTGAGAAACACTGGACTAGAGTAAGCACACTGCGGGAAAATAATAATAATAATAATCTTTATTCCGCAAGAGCTTACAATTTATTAGGTTGTATGGGTGAGACGAAGGGTAAGAAGTGCTAGATTTACAATGGTCCAGCCATGCGACATAAATATGGGGTTGTTTTATGTAGAATTCGGATGAACCTGCCACCCAAACAGTACATCTATATACAGTTAAGTGCCGAAAATGAAATGAGTGCGCTAGGGAGTGTGGGGGGGTTAGCCATTAGGGATTCTGGTAGGCCAGAGTGAGAAGATGTATTCTCAGTGCTCTTTTCAAACTATGAGAGTTCTGAGTATGCCTAATCGCCCGCGGTAGCATGTTCCAGAGAACTAGTGCTGCACGTGTGAAGTCTTGGAGACGGGCATGGGAGGTTCGGATGATTGAGGAATGTAATTTGAAATCATCAGCAGAGCGGAGAGAGCGGGTAGGGTGGTAGACAGAGATGAGGGAGGAGATGTAGGGAGGAGCAGCGCTGTGGAGAGCTTTATGAGTGAGAGTGATGAGTTTATGGTGTATTCTAAACTGGATAGGCAACCAGTGCAGTGACTGACACAGGGTAGAGGCATTAGTATAGCGGCTGGAAAGAAAGATAAGCCTGGCTGCTGCATTCAGGACAGATCAGAGAGGGGAGAGTTTGCACAGAGGGAGACCGATAAGCAAGGAGCTACAGTAGTCGAGACGAGAATGAATAAGAGCAACAATGAGAGTTTGAGTTGTTTCCACAGTGAGAAAAGGATGGATTTTGGAGATGTTCTTGAGGTGCAGGTGACAGGATCGGGCAAGGGACTGGATATAGGGGATGAAAGACAGATCGGAATCTAGTATAACCACAAGACAGCGGGCCTGTTGCCTAGGAGTTATGGTGGTGCCACACACTGAGACAGAAATGTCAGGGTAAGGTCTGTTGGTAGATTGTGGGATGACTAGAAGTTCAGTTTTTGTAAGGTTTAGTTTAAGATACCGGGAGGACATGATGTCAGAGACAGCAGACAGGCAGTCACTGGTGTTTTGTAGCAGGGCAGGAGTGATGTCTCGGGAGGAGGTGTATAATTGGATGTCATCCGCGTAGAGATGGGACTGGAAGCCAAATTTGCTGATGGTTTGTCCAATGGGGGCTGTATAGATTGAGAAGAGGAGAGGACCAAGAACGGATCCCTGAGGAATCCCGACAGCAAGAGGAAGAGAAGAGGAGATAGAACCGGAAAATGAGACACTGAAGGAGCGGTTAGAAAGGTAGGATGAGAACCAAGAGAGAGCGGTGTCCTGGAGGCCAATGGTGCTGAGCATGTTGAGGAGAAGTTGGTGATCAACAGTGTCAAAAGCTGCAGAGAGATCCAGAAGAAGTAATAATGAGTAGTTGCCCTGAGATTTAGCAGTGAGGAGATCATTGGAGACTTTAGTTAGAGCAGTTTCTGTGGAGTGTAGGGTGCGGAAACCTGATTGTAGAGGATCGAGAAGAGAGTTAGTAGAGAGATAGCGGATCAGGCGAGAGTAGACCAGGCGTTCCAGGATTATGGTAATGTCAAACCTACTGGGTTACATGATAAGCGGTTCAAACAACCTTTTGAGCGCACTGAAAGCTGAAACAGGACAAACAAGGAATGAAATGCCTTCATGGCAAAAATTCTTTAACTGTATAGTGAGACAAAAAAAAAACTGCTATAAATTTTGTTTTAATAATGTTAAATAGCCAACATATGTTGCTGGATTTATAGTGGCAGATGTCAATGTTATGCATCATAGATATACATCAGGGAATATCCCTATATGGCTATGTGCCTGTTCACATTGTATAAGGGTTAAATGTCAGAGGTATCTGGTGGGAATATACTCAGATATGTATATATTTCTCTCACAGATAGCACTAACATATAGCAGTAATCTTTTGGATGTTTGTCACACTTAAAGGGGTTGTCTCACTACATTGATTCATCTCACCTCAGTCCTGTTTTCTTGATTTCATTTTGAATTCAGGGGTGTGTTTACTGGCTTCCATTAGGCTACAGTAGAAGCCAGGTCTGTAGCTATAGCAACCAGTGCTGGCAACCTATCAGGAGAAATCAAACAGGTCTGCAGCTATAGTGACCTGAGGACCTGATGCAGGCCATACAGGAGGGATATCTGAGAACAGGTAGGACACTGTTAATGGACACATGTTGCAAAGTGACTTGTTTTTGCAAGATCTTTAAAATTAAAAGTAATCCTTGTAGTGAGACAACCCCTATAAATGTTTCAGATCACGAAACAAATTTAAATAGTAGACAAACATAACACAAGTAAACTCAAAATGCAGTTTTTAAATGGAGGTCTTTATTAGTAAGGGAAAAAGTAATCAAAACCTACAGGGCCCTGTGTGAAAAAGTAATTGCCCTGTAAACCTAATAACTGGTTGGCCCTCCCATAGCAGCAACAACTACAATCAAGCATTTGTGATAACTGCCAATGAGTCTTTTACAAGGCTCTAGAGCAATTTTGGCCTCTCACCTTTGCAGAATTGTTGTAATTCACCCCGAGCATGGACCACTTTCTTAAGGTTATGCCACAGCATCTCGATGGGATTAAGGTCAGGACTTTGACTAGGCCGCTCCAAAGTCATAATTTTGTTTTTCTTAAGACATTCATGGGTGGACCTGCTGGTGTATTTTGGATCATTGTCCTGCTGCATAACCAAAGTGTGCTTCAGCTTGAGGTCAAGAACAGATGGCTTGACATTCTGCTTCAGGATTTGTTGGCAGACAGCAGAATTCATGGTCCATTTATCACAGCAAGTCTTTCAGGTCCTGAAGCAGCAAAACAGCCCCAGACCATCACACTACCACCAACACCATGTTTTACTGTTGGGATGATGTTCCTTTTCTGAAATGCCATGTTGCTTCTACACCAAATGTAATGGGACTTACACCTTCCAAAAGTTGAACTTTTGTCCCGTCAGTCCACAGAATCTTCTCCCAAAGGTCTTGGGGATCATCAAGATGTTTTCTGGCAAAACTGAGACGAGCCTTTATGTTCTTTTTGTTCAGCATTGGTTTTCATCCATGCAGGCCATTTTTGCACAGTCTCTTTCTTATGGTGGAGTCATGAACACTGAACTTAACTGAGGCAAGTGAGGCCTACAGTTCTTTGGATGTTGTTGTGGGGTTTTGTGACCTCTTGGATGAGTTGTCG
Organism: Phyllomedusa bahiana; assembly: GCA_025379985.1. Classification (NCBI taxonomy): domain Eukaryota; kingdom Metazoa; phylum Chordata; class Amphibia; order Anura; family Hylidae; genus Phyllomedusa; species Phyllomedusa bahiana. Next base: position 88,951 of record JAODAL010010311.1, read on the forward strand.
CTGCGTTCTTGGGGTAATTTTGGATGGACGGCCACTGCTGGGAAGGTTCAACACAGTTCTATGTTTTCTCCATTGGTGGATAATAGATCTAACTGCTTTAGAGATGGCTTTATAACCTTTTCCACACTGATAGATCTCAATTACTTTGTTTCTAATTTGTTCTTGAATTTCTTTGGATCTCCCTATGATGTCTTGCTTCTGAGGATCTACTTCACTTTGTCAGGCAGGTCCTATTTAAGTGCTACCTTGCTTGAGAACAGATGGTTTAAAGTGGGGGTAGACCATTACTTTTTCACATAGGGCCCTGTAGTTTTTGATCACTTTTCCCTTAATAATAAAGACCTTCATTTAAAAACTGCATTTTGTGTTAACTTGTGTTATGTTTGTCTAATATTTAATTTTTTTTCGTGATCTGAAACATTTAAATTTGACAAAACTGTGAGGAGGCACGAGGTGCCATGTTGGATGGCCGATATGTGTCACCCAGGTTTCTGATCTCAGTGAAGTAAAGCCTGATAGCCATACGTCAGTATCGATAGGATACTGACTTTTATTTCTGATAGTATGACTGCTGGAATGGCAGTGGATCTGGGTCAGGCTTTTCTGGAGCAGTCCAAAGAGTAGGGTGGGCTGCTCCCATGTATCCAGGCCTGGTCTTGTGGCCTACTTAAGGCAGGAAGAGCAGGATGGGTATGGTGTGTTTTTCTCAGTCAGAGAGTTGACCTGACTGGGACCAGAGGTGGAAGTCTGTGCTGCAGCCTAGCCGTCCACTGTATACCACATTCCCCTGATCTGTGTGGGGAACGCACCTAGGGAACTACCAGAGACTGTGAGTGATCCTCAAGGACTTTATATGTTGTTTTGTGGGGCTGAAGTTAATCCTGTATGCCTTGTTTTCGGTTTGGTGTGTAACCCTGGCTAAATAAACGCCGAGAGACTTTAAACGAACGCCCAGGACGGTGTGTTTTCTTGATACCACTGAGTTACAGCCCCACACAACCAAAAGATTAAGAAATCAGGAAGTAGGCAAATACTTTTTTCACACCACTGTATGCTCCTGTTAAGCCACACAGAGACATGTGTTGACCATTATACAGTATTAAAACTAAAATTATACCACGTAGCATACATTTTTTAATTGTGGCAAGGTTTTTTTTTCTTTTGTGGTCACTCACTGTATAGAAAAGTGAACTCTACACAGATATATGAAGAAATTAACATTGATTAATTTTTTTTTGTCCAACCAGGTTGGAAAATATTGGGCAGCAAGTAAAAAGTCAGCTATTTAAGTTGATGTGTTGGAAGCAAGAAAAATTGGCAAGTATTAGGATCTGAGCAACTCTGATACAGGCCAAATTTTGATGGCTAGATGACTGGGTGAGAGCATCAACAAAAAGATATTCCCAGTATGCCACAGTTAAGAAGTGGCAAGGAAAAGTGCCCATGGCCCAATTTCACCAATGATCTTTGATGCACATTTGGTTTGATCCAACAGAAGAGCTATTGTAGCACAAATTGCTACAGTCGAAAAAAAAGTTACTGCTATGTTAAAAAGGTGACAAACACGAAGTGCATCACAGCTTGCTACATATGAAACCATGTAGCCACAAAACAACCAGACTGCATGTGCTGAACTCTGTTCCCGACCAAAAGCGCCTATAATGGACATTTGAGCATCAGAACTGGACTATGGAGCAATGGAATGAGATTTGCACATGAACAACCAGATTCATGTGTAATTTTTTACTGATGAAGAGATAGCACAAGGATGTTCCAAGGGAAGAAGACAAGCTGCTCAGGCAGTGTCAAGTTGTGGACCGTGTTCTGCTGATAAATCTTGTGTCCTGGCGTTTATGTTGATGTTACTTTGTACAATGTTTGGGTTGGTAATACATGTCAGACTAAATACAACTCTTTGTGGCAATGGTATCCTCTAATGGCAGTGGCCTCTTTCAGCAAAATAATACCCCATTACACTGAAATTGTGTGCAATAGTGATTGGGAACATGGAAGAGTTACCAAGGTGTTGACCTGGCTTCCAAAATCACTAGACTTTAGCTGGTGTCCATGAGTGTCAACAAAAAGCATTAGGGACGACATGTATGATTTTTGGCTCCCAGGTGCAATTTTATGTGCGCACATTTGTAGCATAGTATTCACCTGGATCTATGAACCTGTTCTACTGTGGATCATAAATTTAGCGCTTTCTAGCTACAAAAGCGACCACTTCTGGATTTAGCGTAACCCACTCTTTTAAAGTGGTGTACCTGTTTCCAACAGTAATGCGCCTGGATTTGCCATACTGAAAGCTATAAATGTGTAGTTACATACGGTTATTTTGCGACACACCTCCAGCAATCTCAGGCGCATTACAAGGTGTCGCGGGTGCTCTGCAATGCGCCTGATATTGGAGTGCGCCTGGTTAAAAATAGAGCAAACGGGGCTGCACTAGTTTTTTGGCTAAAAAGATGCCAGACTTCTGGCGCAGCCCCATTCATACATGTCACGCTAGAGGTGGTGTGCCAGTAGGGTAGGTTCACACAGCTGATTCAGACACTGATTCTGATGTGGATTCAGCGCTGATCCTCCATCCGATTCACCGTCTAAATTTGACTGAAATCCGTTTCACACTCTGCAATGGAAAATCAGTGTCAGCTGATTTTACTCAGATCCGAAAAAAAGAAGCAACATCAATTCTTAAAGGCAATGTGTAATCAAAAAATGACTTGTTTAACTTGCGTTTTTATGTTAAACACATTTTTTAGGAATTTTTGGTTATGTTTTCTTTTTAATTTTCCATATCACTTTCAATATTTATTAATAATTCTTAAATCCTGCAGTCTTCACTTTGGCCACTAAGCCTAATAATAGTCTGACACGTCCTGTTTTATAGAGAGAGATTTTCAGTAGTCTGCTCATATCTGCAAAAGCAGGGTTAAACCTTAAAGTGACAGCATGTGTATAAATAATACAGGATTCCACAGTCACCAATAGTCACAGTTACACCCTGTCCCCTCCCTGCACACGTTTATTCCAGGTCAAAGAGCAGATAGGAAAACTCTCTCCTATCGAGTTAGTGGGACTGGGTCAATCTTAAGGCTCCTATGTGTATGAAGCTGCTGTAAAGCATCTCTCTAAATGCTGTTAAAAGGAATGCAGGCAAGAAACTGTCCAACAATCATGTATAGACTGAATTGAGAAATCTACAATCAGTAAATAAAAAACGGCTAAGAAGAAAAGAATATGGATCAGGGTCTTGTTTTTAAGTAAGAAAAAAAATGGTGACAGATTCCGTTTAAAGCAGATTCAGTCCACAATTGAAAATCTGTATAAAATCAGCACTGAACAGACGTGGATCTTACACAGAATTTGCACTGAATTTGTGCTGAAATTTTAAGCACTGAAAAATCAGGTGTGTGCACATATCATTATTGTTTCAAGAAAGAAAAAAATAAGTTTCCCTATTTAATTAAAATAGTCTGTGACTGTTTTTTTTTTTGTTTGTTTTTTTTAAAAAGAAACCCTTAACCACCGTACACATCAATATGATTGTACAGAGGGTGATATGTGTATTGCAATGTAACAGTTATTTAAGGTCTGCATTGGGTGTCCTCATATAAAAATATATTTATGTAAATCTTGAGTAATGAACATGCTAAGTTATCTGATTAGAAAAATCTTGATACAACTTACAGTTGAATTAGTAAGTCAAAGGGTGATCTGTGCCAACAATGCTGCGTTCTGAGGTCCAGGGATCTCGGAAGCATTTAACACGACTCTTTTCTATTGTCTAAATCATATGAAAGATCTTTCCTTTAGATAGGATAAAATGGAAATAGAAAAAAGGTTATTATGTTTGTAAAAATGTATATCACTAGTTAAAAGTGATGTCGTCATTTTCATATAATTAATGTGAAATTAAATGGGGAGGTGGACTCCTTTTTATATTTAATTTCTATTTTTGCATGTGGTGTAGGTTAAGGTAAAATGGTGTAAAGTAGTGTTGTTAACTTGAAAATTTCAATTTATAGGTATACGGCATAGGTTATTTTTAGGGGGCTACAGAGGGGACTGGTCCGCCCACTTTTTTCTGGGTGGGTGACGGTACCCCCCACTTTTTAGCCACTTCAATAAAAAATAATCCATATGAAAACATGGGAATACGGTAAGTCGCTACAGGAATATATAAATTTGGTAAACCTTATTCCTAATACGTCACTGTCAGTAAATGTTTAGAGGTGTGGTTTTCTTTAGTACAGTTTATTTGTCTTTTGAACTTTGATTGATAAGTAATAATGTTAGCACGGCAACTTCTCAGATTCACGATATAAACGTAAGACTGCCTTGTGGTACAATGTGATAGAATTACATGGGTAGCAAAATTTTATACTGAAATAAAATTTGCCAAACTACTTTAACTATGCAACATATTAGTTGTTTTCTTTGGAATGTTACATAACATGGAATAATATTGTTAAAGAAGTCATTCAAAAGTTTCCAAACAGTTGCTGCCTATGCTCATTGCTTGCAATGAACTTGTTAGCAAGTGAATTGATATCTAGGTGATTAATGTACTCAGAGGAGGAAGAAGTTATTCCTTCGCTTCCTATATTTCTGTGCATCTTGGGGGGACAGAGTAGGTAGCAGTCTCAAGTGTCAGTGCAAAGTGAGAGCAGCGCTGATTGGTAGAGCAGGAGTCAGCAGGGGCTGCTTCACCAATCACAACGCTGCTCACAGTCCAGCACCCTCTGTATTTTGGGCTGTGTAGGTATCCTCTCCTCCACTCGTATACCACATCCCCTATGCTCAGCCCTCATCAGAGAGGAAGAGAAGATGTTGCCGAATGAGTCAGTGGCCCCCTGCCTCCCCTGTCTGTGGTGGGAGGAAGGAAGAAGTTGCCAACTGAACCAGACTACAGGAGACAGGTAAGGAGGGGACAAGGGTGCTAGGCGATGCATGTGAGAAGGGTATGTACTGTATATGTGAGACTTGTATATACTGTATGTACAGCCATGTGTGTAGTTTAAATATATATATATATATATATACACACACACACACACATATATATATTGTGTGCGTTTACATGTGTCAAGTGTGCGTACAAGGATATGTTCACAAGGTGTCTTTGTGATCTGTAATTGCGGTGCGAGACGGCCTGAAATATGGAGTGTAACTACGGTAATTCATAACTCTCATTGAGAGACGATTAACTTAAGTCTTCCCCGACCTATACGGTGCATCGGGAGAAAGAAGTGGCATGTCCCTTCTACACTGCACTTACGCGCCGGGGAAAATGAAAGTGAATGGGGCCGACCCCGCAGCATTTTAGAAGTATGGACTGGCCAGCACGTACTTCTAAAACCCCGGCATATAGCAGAGCACACAGTACGTCCCGCTATACGCCGAGGCTTTTATAGCTGGCTTCTTGAGCTTTGGAGGTGATGACTGCTTTATGGGTTCAAAGCATTTGATCCATTGAGCAGAAAAATATTGTTTACTAAATTCAGATTCCCATAATCTACAAAATGAGAGCGGTGTCTTATATTTATTGTGTCTATTGATCCAGGACTTTGTTAGCAAGGGCTTGACACTTGAGTAAAGTGATGAGGGGAGCAAGTTTTTACCCCAAAAGTATCTTGAGAAGTACAAAATGTGACATATAGTTCCACCTAGGAACATACCAGGGAGTGACCTAGTGGGGAAATTGTCAGTAATAGGGATTAAAGGTTCTTAGAGCGAAATCCATCCCACGGCTTATAGCCGGAATATAGTGACACATACTGTGCGTGCTGCTATACGCCGGATGTTTTAAAAGTACGCTCTGACCCTCATTCACTTTCACAGTTACATAGTATGGTTGAAAAAAGACATGTGTCCATCAAGTTAGACCAAAGGTGGGGAAAATGTGGGTGAAGGGAGGGAAACAAAGATTTCAAGCCCAGCCTCCCCACTGGTGAATGCCCTGAAAGCCACAAGGCAAGAACCAATCTGCTCCATGGAAGACTCCATCTCTGATCCCAGAGCCTCCACCAGACAGGATCCAGAATTTTACATGGCTACGTACGTACTAATATTCTTTAGTTTTAGTTCTCTAAGCTTTTCTTGAAACTCGCAACTGTTCCTGCTGTGACCAGCTCCTCAGGCAGGCTATTCCACAGATTTAGGCCGTGTTCACACGGCTTATTCACGGCGGATTTGTGAGCCGGATTGCGCTCGCAAATCCGGCGTGAATAAGGGGCGGGAGGGGGGCGGGGCCGGAGCGCGGCGGGGGCGCCGCTCCCCGGCCCCATAGACTGTCATTATCTACAGCGCGTACGTGCCGTAAATAATGTGCATGTCACTTTCTCCCCCCCGCGGCGGATTCGCCGAGCGGGGAGGAGCGACGGAATCCACTGGTCTCTATGAGAACTGCAGCGCAACTCCGGCGCGGAGTACGGCGCCAATCCGCGGACAAATAAGCCGTGTGAACGAGGCCTTACAGTTCTCACAGTGAAGAACGCTTTTCTCCTCTGGAGATTAAATCCTTTTTTTCTCCAGCCGAAGGGAATATCCCATTTGTCTTTTGAGAGGGCATTACATGAAATCCTTTTTCTCCATACTTTTGTAGGGACCATTTATATATTGTGGGGGGTTAGAGTCAAAAATGGTAGGCAGTACTGGCTTCCCCAGACAGAGACAGTGAAGTAAAAGTTTAAGTCCAGGCGCTGCCTGGGTTTATTTGGCAGGTGAAACAAAACACAAGGCCTTAAGGTTCAGGCCAAAAACACAAACAAAATGCCTGCTCGGCTGAGCTCTACCTAAACAGAGGATTCCTTTCTGTCTTGCAGAAAGGTAGTAGATGCCAGCGTGGTTTCCCTCTTATCAGCTGATGTCCACACAAAAGACTAACACACGCCTGCTGGCCCAGGCTTTATAGGCCTAATACCAGCCTCACCTGGTGTGTGGGAGTGGCCACCCGCCCTGCTCTTTGACCACTCCAGGAAAAGCCGACCCAGACTAAACGGACTGGGTCCGTTATACTAACCATTTGTCAGTAACATAGTGTTACTGACACCTAAGCTGTCGGCCCTCCTTCACCGAGCCCAGGCCTCTCGGTGACACACGTTGCTCCATATACTTCCTAGAGCCACATACGACAGTACCCTAGGGGAAAAATACCTTCCCTCGGCAACTCTACCTGTCACCTTCTCACATACCCTACCCCTCTGTTCGAGCCTGTGGGGTCGGACACATTTGGCCACCATACAGTGTGTTCGGGAAAGAGCATCAGCGTTACCCTGTAACCTCCCTGCTCTGTGCTCCACTGTGAACTTGAAGTTTTGCAAGGTTAGGAACCACCTTGTGACGCTAGCGTTCCTCTCCTTCGCCGACACATCCAAGTTAATGGAGAATGATCTGTGATAAACCGGAAGTGTCGGCCCAACAAATAATATTTAAGGGACTCGAGGGCCCACTTAATGGCCAAGCACTCTCGTTCTACAATGCTGTAGTTTTTCTCAGCAGGGGTGAGCTTCCGACTTAGGTAGGTGACAGGGTGCTCCTCTCCATCTATCTCCCGGGAAAGCACTGCACCCAGTCCCACATCGGACACATCCGTCTGTACAATGAATTCCTTTTGAAGGTGAGGAGTTACCAATCCTGGCGTGTCACAGAGAGCCAGCTTTAACACCTGGAACGCCCTCTCTGCCTCTGGGTTCCAAGTGACCATAATGAACTTACTGTGTCATGTCAGATCAGTCAGCGGTGCTGCTATACTAGCGAAGTTCTGAATAAATCGCCGGAAGTAACCCACAATACCTAGAAAGGCCCTCACCTGCCATTTTGTTGTGGGCTGTGGCCATTCCTGAATAGCTTGCACTTTATTGATTTGGGGTTTTATAATACCCCTTCCAATCACGTACCCCAAGTAGCGGGCTTCTTCCAAACCTAGGGCGCACTTCTTTGGATTTGCTGTTAATCCCGCTGTTCTCAGGGAATTAAGCACGGCCTGCACCTTGGGTAGGTGGCTTTCCCAGTCCTCACTAAATATAATGATGTCATCTAAATACGCGGACGCATACCGACGATGGGGCAAAGGCTGTCTTTTCTTTGGCCCGATTAGTAAGGGGAACCTGCCAGTAGCCGTTAGGTCTAGGGTGGAGAAGAATCTGGCATGACCTAGCCTCTCAATTAACTCATCTACCCTTGGCATCGGGTAGGCGTAAAATTTTGACACTTCATTGAGCTTCCGGAAGTCATTGCAGAAGCGTATCGTACCATCGGGTTTTGGTATCAGCAAAATTGGGCTGGACCACTCACTTCTGGACTCAATCACACCGAGGTCCAACATTTTCTGGACTTCCTCGGATATAGCTGGTCTGCGAGCTTCAGGGACCCGGTACAGTTTCAAATTAACTTTTACCCCTGGCTCTGTTACAATGTCATGTTTGATGACATTAGTACGCCCTGGCAGCTCTGTACAGCGCAATTCAGATGTATTTTCAAACTCCCTGGCCTCCTGTTTTTGGGACTTGGACAGGGATTCTGACACACAGACCTCTGGAACGACACTACAGGGGGTGCTAACCGCCACCAGGTTCTCTCTGTCCTTCCATGGCTTAATTAGATTTACATGGTATAGCTGTTCGGATTTACGTCTACCGAGCTGGGACACTTTATAATTTACCTCCCCAAACTTTTCAATTATTTGATAAGGCCCCTGCCATTTTGCAAGGAACCTACTTTCTAGCGTGGGCACCAACACTAATACCCTATCCCCGGGGTTGAAGTTCCTCACTTTGGCGGACCTGTTATAGACCCTGCTTTGGGCTTCTTGTGCCTGCTGTAGATGTTCCCTCACAATGGGCATAACCGCAGCAATTCGTTCTTGCATTAGGGAGATGTGCTCAATAACACTTCTGTAAGGGGTGGACTCGTGCTCCCAAGTCTCCTTGGCTATATCCAGGAGGCCCCGTGGACGTCTACCATAGACCAACTCAAATGGAGAGAATCCCGTTGACGACTGTGGGACTTCACGCACAGAAAACATTAAATATGGCAGACAGTCCCAGTCCTTCCCATCCTTACTGACCACCCTCTTAAGCATATTTTTTAGTGTCTTGTTGAACCTCTCAACAAGTCCATCTGTCTGTGGGTGGTATACAGACGTTCGCAAGTGCTTGATACAGAACAGTTTACATAACTCCTTTATGACCTTTGACATAAAGGGAGTTCCTTGGTCCGTAAGGATTTCCTTTGGTATATCGGTGCGGGAAAACATCTGAAATAGTTCCTTTGCAATACCTTTGGACGAGGTATTTCGCAAAGGAACCGCCTCTGGGTAACGTGTGGCATAATCTAACACCACCAATATATATTGATGACCCCTGTTGGACTTTACTAGGGGCCTGACCAGATCCATGGCTACCCTCTCAAATGGGACCTCTATGATGGGTAACGGTACAAGGGGACTACGGTAATGCGACATCGGCGCTGTTAACTGACACTCTGGGCAGGACTCACAGTACCGTTTCACCTCAACATTGACTACTGGCCAAAAAAAGCGTTGGTGGATGCGCTCCTTAGTTTTTTCGGTTCCTAAGTGACCCCCTAGCACGTGCTTGTGGGCAAGGTCTAAGACCATTCGGCGATAAGGCTGGGGTACCACCAGCTGTTCAACAACCTCCCCCCGCACTTTGTCGACCTGATATAGCAGCTCTTGGTTAACTGCCATGTGTGGGAACTCTGTATCGGCCCCTGGGTATTGGGGCTCCCCATTCACCACTTTAACATTTTCCCTGGCCCTCACTAAAGGTGGGATCTCTAAGCTGCGCGGTTCCAAAATTATCACAGGAGACCTCCAGGACAGGCATAGCAGCCTCCTCTTCCTAGTCCTCCATATCACCTGCAAGCACTTCTAAGGGAGAGCTGTCACCAATCTCTGTGGTCACCCCTACTACCTGAGCTGAAGCATCGGGGTCAAATGGTTCTGGGTAAACTGTAGACACATCAACATTATTCTTAACATTAGACACTATCCGGTTCTGCCATAAGTCCCAAAATAGGGGGAAGTCTCTCCCGAGGATCACTGCGTGCATCAGGGATCTCACCACTCCCACTTTATGGGAGGCAAGTCCACAAGGAGTCTCCAACTTTACTACCACGGTAGTGTAGTCCTTGGTGTCCCCGTGAATGCACAGAACCCCTATCACACGTCCAGTGAGGGATGCGGGGTCAACCAAGCTGGCGTGCACCAGTGTGACTAGGCTCCCCGAGTCCAGGAGTGCCGTTACAGTGTAGCCATTGACCTTAATGTTACACAGGTGCTGATCAGTCTCTGACACAGTCTCTGCGGAACACACGGGCCATGCAAACAATGACCTCCTCCGGGCTGAGTCACACTCCATGGGCTCTGCGGTAAGGGGACAGTTTGCAGCCATATGTCCAGGCCCATGACACCGCCAACACAGGATGCGGCCCCGGTCTCTCTGAGACTCTGCTCTAGCCCGGACCATCCAGCTGGGACCTTTCCTTTCCTCCAGAGAGTCCCCCTCTGAGCCACCTCCCTTTGGGACACTTCTTACCCTCCTTATATATGGGACAGTCTTACCAGATACTCCGGACGATTTTCTATTCCCGGGGTTGGGGCATCCTGGAGGTACAGCCTCTTAATAAGTCCTCCGTAGCTTTGTACCTCTCCACGAGGTTTATGAGGTACTCCGCATCCTTGGGGTCGCCTTGTCTGACCCAGCGCTGGATCTCTGAGGGAAGACAGCAGATAAACTTGTCCAAAACAACCTTCTCTACCATCTGCGCAGGCGTAGACTCCTCCGGCTGTAGCTACTTTTTCACCAGATGGATCAGGTCGTACATCTGGGACCGTGCTGGTAGGTGGTCGGAATAGGTCCAGTTATGCACCCGTCGGGCCCGCACATTGGCATTCACCCCCAAGCGAGCCAGGATCTCGCCCTTTAGTTTAGCATAGTCCCGAGCGTCCTGCTCGCTGAAGTCAAAGTACGCTTTTTGTGGCTCCCCAGTTAGAAAGGGCGCCACTACCTCAGCCCACTGAACCCCCGGTAGCTTCTCTCGCTCTGCCAGCCTTTCAAAAACCATGAGATAGGCCTCAACATCGTCTGTGAGTGTCATCATCTGCATGGATGACTGTACCGCAGCACGAGCGGCGGGAGCTGAACTTGGTGACCTCTGGACACTTTGCGCCACCGCCAGGACTTGCTCTTGGAGCTGCTTGTTGATATGCTGCTGCTCCTGAAGGGCGAGGCGGTTAGCCTCTATCAACAGGGCGTTGGTTTCTGCCTGGGCTCTCATAGCTTCATCGTGCACCTTTTGTTGGTTCGCCGTCATTAGTTGGAGGCTACTGTTAGCCTGGATCAGCTGCTTCAGGAGCTCGTCCATCTTGGCCGTCTCTGCTTGTTGCGCTGCTGCAGGTTTAACCCAGGACATAAGCTCACAGTCCTCTCCAGACACTTTTCAGGGTCTGTTGCCCTTAGCAACAGGTTTTGTGCTACTGCAGTCAATGTCCTTTTAAATGCGTGTATGTCTCTTAAAGTCTGTATGCCCGCATCCGAGACACCATAGTTGGGGGGGTTAGCGTCACAAATGGTAGGCAGTACGGGCTTCCCCAGACAGAGACAGTGACAGCGATGTAAAAGTTTAAGTCCAGGCGCTGCCTGGGTTTATTTGGCAGGTGAAACAAAACACAAGGCCTTAAGGTTCAGGCCAAAAACACAAACAAAATACCTGCTCGGCTGAGCTCTACCTAAACAGAGGATTCCTTTCTGTCTTGCACAGGTAGTAGATGCCAGCGTGGTTTCCCTCTTAGCAGCAGAGGTCCACACAAAAGACAAACACAAGCCTGCAGGCCCAGGCTTTATAGGCTTAATACCAGCCTCACCTGGTGTGTGGGAGTGGCCACCCACCCTGCTCTTTTACCACTCCAGGAAAAGCCGACCCAGACTAAACGGACTGGGTCCGTTATACTAACCATGTGTGAGTAACAGTGTTACTGACACCTAAGCTGTCGGCCCTCCTTCACCGAACCCAGGCCTCTCGGTGACACACGTTGCTCCATATACTTCCTAGAGCCACATACGACAGTACCCTAGGGGAAATATACCTTCCCTCGGCAACTCTACCTGTCACCTTCTCACAATATTTATATAAATTAATCATGTTCCCCCGAAGCCGTCTTTTCTGAAGACTAAATAAGTTCAATTCTACTAACCTCTCCTCATAACTAAGATGCTCCATTCCCCTTAGAAGTTTGGTTGCTCGTCTTTGCACTCTCTCTAGCTCCATTACATCTTTTCTTTAAACTGTGGCCCAGAACTGAACAGCATATTCTAAGTGAGGTCGCAACAATGCTTTATACAGCAGAAAAACTACATCCTTGTCCCCCGAGTCCATGCCTCTTTTAATACACGCCAATATCTTGCTTGCCTTAGAGGCAGGTGATTGACACTGCATGCTGTTCTATAGTCTATGATCTACAAGAACCCCCAGATCTTTCTCAACAAGCGATTCTCTCAGTTTTTCTCCCCCTAGGACATATGATGCCTGCAGATTATTTGTACCCATATGCAGAACCTTACGTTTATTCACATTGAACCTCATTTGTAAAGTGGATGCCCAAACACTCAGTTTGTCCAGGTCTGCTTGCAATTTATGAGCCTCTTCCATTGATTGCACTACACTACATAGCTTGAAGTCATCTGCAAAAATAGAAACCGTGCTATTGATCTCCTCCACTATATCGTTAATGAATACATTTAATAAAAGAGGACCCAATACTGAGCCCTGGGGCACACTACTCGTAGCCGAGGACCACTCAGAGTAGGAGTCATTTACCACCACTCTCTGAGTACGATCTGTAAGCCAGTTTTTAATCCAATTACACACTGTTATTTCTTACCCAATATATTCTAATTTACCCAATAAACGCTAATGAGGGACAGTGTCAAACGCCTTTGAAAAGTCTAACAACACTAAAGGCTGTGCCAGAATTCTGTTGTCAAAAAGCTGTAGTAGACCAGTTCTATAGATGTATGAACTGGCGTACTTCAAACTTTGGCGTACACTCTTTAGTGCGCCAAAGTTTTGGGGCGTTTTAGGGCACCACATTTATAGACATAGACACTTTATGATTCCTTGATGCCAAAACTTTAGTGCAGAACAGTTAGAACAGCCAGACCAAGTTAATGGTGGTCTGCCTGAGACTGAGTTGTCATATTGACACTAGACTGCGTATATACGTATGAACTGCAGAAGAACAAAGTCATACATTCTGCCGCAGTCTATGCTACCTTAAAGCGATTTAGAACTAGTCTATCAGCGCCAGAATTCAAACAGTCGCCCTATATCCACAGCCGCCCCGCTATCCAGACTTCTACTCACCTCTTCATAAATACAGGTCAGGTTGGTCTGACAAATTCTGTCCTTTGTAAAACCATGCTGGCAATCACTTATAATATTGTATTCTGCCACATATTCCTGTATATAGTTTCTTAAGAGCCTCTCAAACATTTTTCCCACAATAGATGTCAAACTTACTAGTCTATAATTACCTGGGCAACACTTGGAGCCTTTTTTGAAGACTGGAACTACATTTGCCTTGCACCAGTCTCCTGGCACTATACCAGTCACCAGAGAATCTCTAAATATCATATACAGGGGCACACCGATAACCGAGCTAAGCTCTTTAAGAACTCTTGGTTGTAAGCCATCTGGGCCTGGAGCCTTGTTCACATTCAGTTTATTTAACTCTGCTTGGACCATTTCTACAATGAGCCAATTAATTATATCAGATGATGTATTAACAGTACTGGCACCACCTACATCCACACTGGGCCCACCCCCATCAGCTCTAGCACTGCTCCCATTAGTACAGACACCACCAACAACCACACTGGACCCGCCTACATCAGCTCTAGCTCTGCTCCCATTAGTACTGCACCGCCTACATCCGCACTGGGCCCGCCCCCATCAACTGCTTTCTCATCGTTAGTATATACTGAGCTGAAGAACCTATTTAGTACTTCTACCTTCTCCTGATCCTCAGTGACCAGCTCCTGCTGCAGCTCCTGTCTCCCGGCGCGCGCGCGCCCTAGAGAGCGGGGACGTTAGATTGTCATCCCTAGAATAAAGACTTCCGCACCCCTTCTAGAATTCTCTCCCCCAGCATAGCAGTCCCCCTTCCATTCAGGTGCAATTTATCTGTAGAAAACAGATTGTACCCCAATGAAAAATCGGCCCTGTGCTCTAAGAACCCAAACCGTTCTCTCTTACACTAAGACTTCAGCCATGCATTTAACTCCCTGAGCTCCCGCTGTCTTTCCTGTGTAGCGCATGGCACAGGCAGTATTCCGGAGAACATAATCTTGGAGGTCCTTCCCTTCAGATTTTAGCCTAGTTCTTTAAAATTATTCTTTAGCATCCTCCACCTACCGTATATTCTGTAATTGGTTCCAACATAGACCACGACAGCCTCTCCCAGTAATTTGTCCACCACATGCCGAACCCTGGCACCAGGAAGACAGCAAACCATTCAGAAGAGCAACTTGGCTCTTCTTGCTGATCTAATACTCCACTCTCAACATTTAGCCCACTGTTTACTCAGTGAGAAGCAAACTCCTCTCATGATTGTCAATTGCCCTCAGTGTTGCATTTTGCTCCTCTAGATCTAAAATGAGAGATACCAGAGTAGCAACATGCTCACATCTGTCACGGTGGTATTCACTCTTGCTCCAGTAGTGCATACAAATGGCAGATTGTGCATTGATGAAAATTGCCAGTCATGCTGTCCATTATCCAGGTGCAACGGCAATGAAGATTTAAAAAAGAAAGGTTATTTAGATTAAAGTAATGAGTGAAGTTTGTTTACTTACCAGTTTTTCACTCCTGTTCTTAACTCCGTTTTATTAACTCACACTCCGATTCCCTTCACTCAGTGAGCCATGCTCTGGTGCCAAGCTCCTTAGGAGTTCTATGTTGGAATTTATGCCCCTGACACAAGTTTAATCATTCCCCAGTCGGTAAAACCGCAGGTCCTGGCAGTACACCACAGGTGATTACAAAGAAGGGGGAAAAGTGCCCTTTAAAAAATGTGTCAGTACTTCAAACACAAGCTGAAAACAGAAAACAAACTTTTCTAAAAATTTCTATATGTAGCCACTCACTCAATCCTCTGATTTTTTAAATCACACTCCGATTCCCTTCACTCAGTGAACCAAGCTTTGGAGCCCATTATTAACTTTCATTTTCATGCCACTTCTTTCTTCCTGTACATAGAGGAAAACGCCTGCTTATCATAACACTCAATGAGTGCTATGATTTTACCGTCATTTTGGGCCGTAGTTGTTGCACATAGTACGCGTCACTAAACGCTGGCTTTAAGCCATGTGAATTCACACAAAGGGCTCCTAATCCCTATTACTAACAATTTCCCCACCAGGTCACTTACCGGTACGTTGCAGCGCAATTACGCCCTGAAGTATGGCCCAAAATTACACCGTGTGAACATACCCTTACAGTAAATTAGAATGACACTTCCTTATGTGAACGTATGATTGCTAAAATGTGTTGGGTGGAAAATGAAACAATATATGTATCTTGCTGTGTGCAAGACTAAGTCGATACAGCATCACTTTATAAGATGGGTGATACCCATGTAAATACTTTAGTGTTGGTTGACTTCAATAGATCATACTGCGCTTCATCCACCACAAGGCCAGCCTTGACTGATGTAGACTAAACTTGTTTTTGAAAGATCTTTATTCCCTTATATATATATATATATATATATATATATATATATATATTTATATATATATATATATATATATATTATATATATGTACATTGTTGTCCTCTACTTTGAGGACCAATCGATTTTGGGTGGTGGTCTCAAAATGGTTTCCCAGTTCAACATCTGGTGTCTTATTAGAGTTAATATTTAATGTAAAAGGCTATCAGGCGCAAATCTCTATTACTAATTTTTTCCTTCAGCTGTAGTGCAGATCACTTGATATAAAGGTCTTTTATATTTCTATTATATTAAACAGCTAGTGATTCATTTCAAAGCAAGTGAAATTCAAGTAGCATTCTTCAGGAATGATTAACCAAATCCATCACAGCTTGTGTACTGTGCAGAGCTTTCTTAAGATATATGTCCCCGCAGACAAAAATTCCCCAACATAATAAAATTACACTAACAAATTTTTTGGAAAAATTTGTGTTCTATAAATCCGGCTTTCAGGAGAAAGTTATTTGTTTTCCATTATTTCCCATAGATTGTAAATTAAACCTCATTAAGAAGAACATAGAGTATGAATCCAAAATCAAATACTATACATTACCTGATTTCACTAATGTACTGCTAAGACGTAACCGGAGATATTGTCTTCTCTCTGGGGATGGAGAGCACTTTTCAGTGTCTTCTATGATTTTTATAACATTTCTATAGTTTTTGATCGCACGATGCCTTTGGGAGCTGAAAATATAGAAAATTAAAAACTTACAAAATGTTGTTAATTGTAGAAGCACATTGAAATCACCAAAATAATGTATTCCGCTCTATACTGTTAGCATTTATCCTAAATTATGGTCACTATGGGGAACATGTGGTTGTTTAGGACAACAAAAAAAGTCTTAGACCTAGACAGTTTTCATACATTAGGTCCTATTTGTTTTACAGGTGACAACCATATGCATCCATTACTGCCAATTTTTAACTAGTTGTTCCTGAAGAAGCTAAGAAGTAAATGTGTTTTTGGCACGCTGACTTTACCCTGGTTCATATTTTTTCCTTTTTCCCCTCCTTCTTTGTCTTCCATGCTATCTTTTACTAGGGTGGGATGAAGGTTTATTGATTATCCTCCATTATCTGTTATATACATTTTTTGTA
>JAODAL010010312.1:0-105844 GCA_025379985.1 Phyllomedusa bahiana
TTTGGATCTTACCCAAAAGGGGCAATGAAAAAAAAGAGGAAAAAATTTTAAAAAATTGAAAATTTCCGTACCCACGTACTTTTTTAAACCCCCAAAAAAAAAAGCCCCCATAACCAAAGTAGGTAAAAATAAAAATTTTTGGCTCTGGTAAGGGGAGGAAGGGGAAAAAAAAAAACGAGAAAAAAAAAAAGGCCTTACCTTAAGGGGACCCAAAAATGCCTTTCGCCAAAATTTTGGTTGAACGCCCTTCAACATCTATAGAACCGGTTAAAACAAAAAAATTTTGGGGACAACCCCAAACATTAAAACGTCGCCTAAAAATTTTTTGGGTACCCATTTTCTCACCGTTAAAAACCAGGGCAAATTTCATCCCCCCCAGCTGGTTTTTCTTAACTGAAGGGGGGGGGGGGGGGGGGGGGGTGACATCATCCCTCCCTTCACTTTTAAGGGTCCCTCCCAGTCAGGGTGTTTGTTGAGATCAAATGGGAAGGGGGTAGCAAATCCCTGCCTCCCCCTCCCCTCTGTCGAGTCCACATGTCCCCTTTTTTCATTATTTTTTTAAAAAGCCCTTTTTCATACCCCAGGGCCCGGCCCTTTATTTTAACAGCCTTCTATGAAATCAGAGCACGGGTTCTCTTTTTCCCCCACCCCACAAAACTTGGGGGTTTTTTTTAAAGTTGGGAAATTTTGGCTTATAAAGAACTCCCCCCCAAACATAGACTTCCTTGCCAACTGGGTTTTTTTTTACAGTTTAACCAATCAGACAGTCCCCAAAGAACACCTCCAACCCAGCACAGATCCCTGTCCTCTATCTCACCTGGATATTTGTTACAGTTGTATCAGTTCTTCTATGAACTCATCAGAGCAGCACAGATCTGTCTCCCTTCTATTTTACATGCAGCAGCATTAGGCACCGAGACTCTAAGACTGCTGTTTTACTATTGTAGAAGCAGCGGCAGGGTTACTGTGCAGCTGCTGCTGTATAGTAGTGCAACATCCTTTAAGTGCTACTCCTTAAATGTAGGGCACAGATAAAACCAGCATTGAAACCTGAAGTGCACCAAAGGAAACCAAGAACCCTTCCCATCTCCTACTCTAACACACCCAATATGCACCTCTCTGTCCGCAACTATCATCACTGCCTCGTCGTACTCATCAAACTCTTGTCCTCCCCCCAGACACCCGCGCAGGTCCAATGAGGATTCCATATCCTCCCCTTCTTCTTACCATCACGACCTGACCTCTACTCATCACCTCTTCCACAACATTTAAGACCTTATCTTCAAAAAACCCACACTACCACCTTTATTCTCTATCCCACCACACCTCCTCACTCTCTAACCTCCTTCTCCTGCTGCCGGGGACATATCTCCCAACCCTGTGCCCCTCAGCACATCCCCACTGTGTCTCCAGCATCTCTTACAGATCTAAAAAAAGACGCACACACTTTATCAACCACATAAATCTCAAAACCATCACCCTCACCCTCCACCACCTATCCCCATGTCTGGAGCCCTCTGGAAATGCACGTTCTGTGTGCAACAAGCTTCCTTCATCCACGACCTCTTCACTCACAGCAAACTATCCTTACCTTTGAGTTAAACAGAAACTTGCGGCTAACACCCTCTGACCACAACTTCCCCTGAGCTTCATCTCTCCGTATGTTTGGGCTCCATTTTACCCACACCCCCCTCCCTGGCAAGGAAACATGGTTGGAGGGATCGGCCTTCATCTTTCATACCTGATCCTTTCTCTCCATTCCACCAGTACCTTCCCATCACCCTCCCCGTTCCTTCGAGTGCGATTCTGTCCGCCACTAATCCTCCTCCAAACCTCCAAATGGCTGATTAGTCTACCGACCATCACCGGCACCGTGCCACGTCGACCTCCTTGACACACTTTGCCTTCCTGGCTCCTCTATTTCTTTCCACCATAGCATCTCCCACTATTATCATGGGAAGATTTTAACCATAGTTTCCCAAATTCGATTAACCCCACTCCACTACTAACAAACTCCTTCACTCTCCTCTTCCATGGCCTCTGCCCAGTGGACACTCTGGATCCACTCACACAGACGGACACAACACAGAGAACCTCATCTTCAACCCGCCTTGCCCCCTATCAACCCTCTCAAACTCTCCTCTCCCTTCTCTCGACCACACACCTCCTCATCCTTCTCCTCCCATCACCACTCCACCGCACCCTCCTGGCACCTAAAAAATCTAGTACATCCAAAGCCAGGAACCAACAAAACCTCATCCCTCGCACCTCTCTGACTCTTGCGCACCTCTCTCTACCAATATGCTCATTTGCTGATCCCAGAACGCACCACCACATTTCTAACAACAACACAATCACCTCCACTCTTGATGCTGTCGCCCTCTCCACACACAACAGGATAAAAACCCGCAAAATGAACAACAACCCTGGCACACAGACTCCAACCAAACACTTGAGCATCTTCAGGACAGTGCCGAACGCGCTGGAAGAAAACCCCGCTCCACCCCGACACTTCATCTCATATAAAGAGAATCACTACACCACCATTTAAAATCCTGCAACTCACCTCAGCCAAACAAGACTTCTTCACACTCCATATCCTCCCTGTCCGCACAACCCCATACAACTTTTTAAACACCTTCAACTCGTCTCCTGCGTCCACCAGCACCCCTCCCCCATCTCCTCCTCTCAGCAATGATTTTACACTCACTTCCATAATAAAATACATCTCTCAGACAAACTTCACCTCTGTCATCCCCTCAACCTACCTCTATTCCTGCAGTGTCCCCACAGCCCACATCTGCACCTGCCCATGACTATTCCCTCGTACTTCCTTCTCTCCTGTCACTCCTGACAAGCTCTCCTCTTTACTGCCAAATCGATACCTCACCAACTGTATCTTACCCACTCCCATCTACCTCATCCCTGACCTTAGTGCTGTATATCATCCCAGCCTCACCCATCTCTTCAATCTATCATTAACACTGCATCTTCCCTTCCTCCTTAAACACGCTACCATCACCGCCCAACCCTAAAGAAACCAACTCTTGACCCCTCATCAATGTCCAACTATCGCCCAACACACTGCATCCGATTCGCCACTAAACTCCTGAAGTCAACACTCATCTCAACTGTCCACCCATCGTCTCCACCAACTCCTCCTGACCCGCTCCAAATCTGGCTTCCGTCCCCCCCACTCTACTGAAACCGCCCTAACCTAAGTTCAACAACGACCTAGCAACTGCCAAAGCTTCACGCCACTACTCCGTCCTTCTCCGTCCCTCTGAGACCTGTCCTCTGCCTTTGACACTTCGACCATTCACTTCTCCTACACATCCTCTCCTCACCTCGGCATCACGGACCTGGCCCTTTCCTGGATATCCTCCTACCTCACTGATCGGACATTCAGCGTTTCTCACTCTTCGCTCCTCCTCCTCCCCCCAGCCTCTCTGCCTGTTGAGTCCTCAGGGTCAGTCCCTGGCCCACTACTCTTCTCTATCTACACTCTTGGCCTCGTTCAGCACATAGCCTCCACACGCTTTCATTACCACCTGTAATGCTGATGACACCCCAACCCTACATCTCCGGCCCAGATTCACCTCTCTTTCTCTCCCGGATCCCTGACTATCTTTCATCCATTTTCCACCTACTTCTCCTCCCATCTCATAAAACTAAACGGGATAAAACTTAATTTATTATCTTCCCACCGTCCGCAGTTTCTCTATCCCTCCACCTGAGCTCTCTATCACTGTCAATGGATACACTCTCTCACCAGCACCACAGGTCCGCTGCCTTGGATAACCTTTGACTCCAATCTTCCTTCAACACCACAACCTCCAAACCCTCCCTCTGCCTGTCACCTCCACCTAAAAGAATATTTCCCCGAATCCGACTGCATTTCTTAACTCTGAAGCACAAAAATGCTTGGTCCATGCCCTCGTCAACTCCCCCTCGACTACTGCAACATCCTTCTCTGTATCCTCCCAGCTAGCACCCTTGCTCCCCTCCAAACCATCTTAATCTGCTGCCCGTCTGATTCACCTCTCTCCTCTCTACTCTCCCCTGCCTCTTCCCCCTCTGCCAATCTCCTGCTTCCCATGCCCCAGCGAATCCATTTCAAACTAGCAACTTGACCTACAAGGCTCTCCTCAACGCTCTCCCCTCACAATCTCATGCCTTATAACCTCTAAATACCTCCCCTCATGCGATCTCCGCTCCTCCAGGAACCTTCTCCCTCTGCTCCCTCTTATCACCACCTCACATAACCGTCTCCAAGACTTCTCTCGTGCTTTCCCCCAACACTTTGAACTCCACTGCGCGCCAAAACCTCAGACTCACCCCCTCTCTCACCGGCTTCAAATGTAACCTGAAAACCTACCCTCTTCAGGATTGGCCTATAACCAACATTAACCGTGTTGCACTGCTCCGCCCACAAACATGTCTGCCCCTCCACCTTCTGTCTCTTACCCCTTCCCTAGTAATTGTAAGCCCTCACGGCAGGACCTCTCTCCCCCTGTACCAGTGTGTTTAGTCACTTAATGTCACTTTGTAAGTGTTTACTAATGTTATTTATTTAACCACCTGAAATGTACAGCGCCCTGGAATCAAGGGCGCTCCAAAATGAATGATGAAATAATATAATAATAATAATAATTATAAAAAATGCTGCCGCCCCTTCAATTCTGAGTGGAGAGAGGCATGGAATGAAAAAAAAGAAAAGGAAAGGAAGGAAGGAATGCACGCTCCCGTGAATATGACTGGGGGAGGTGAGGGGCCAGACAGAAATGTAAATTTGTAGAGCCCTTTTCCCAAATAAAATAAAAAGGAGGGGAATCCCCCCGGCAGGGGGAACTGTTTTACGAAAACGAAAAAGGGGAGACAGTGAAAACATCCAATTGCAAAGTTGCTTTTTTTCCTGTCCCTTAATTTGAAGCCCATTTAATTTAATGAAAAACCCCTTTAAACTTTTTTTCTTCTCGAGCCTATTGTAAAAAGGGGTTTTTTGATCCTGGTTGTATCAGTTCACCCCCGCACACACACTGACATCTTTTATCTCATCATCTGTCACAGATTCAGGAAAGTACTGACATTCACTTTGTTGTGTAGAGATGTGCACCAGATTGCAGAACTTTTTTGAAGTAGTCAGAAAAGCAAAAATGACATTCAACAAATTTAAGCTCTGGCCAAAAAAAAAAAACAAACTCCCTCAACATATAGAAATGAGAAGTAAGGGGGGAATAAATATGCAACCCGGTTACTCTTCCGATTCTAAGCACCTAATCTGAGACAGTAACAGGTCGCCCACTCATCTCTCTACCCTGGAGGTAAGAGCTACTGAGCAGCCAGGTGGAACATTTCTCTAAGGTCCATGGAGAATTCAGTCAAAATCAAGAGGATGGGAGACTAGTTCATTTTATCTAGGCTGTCATGACGGACCCCTCGGGACAGTCTCTGACACCTGGATGGAAAGCACGGTGTATGGTAATTAGATATTGTATTACAGTTTCCACTGATAAAGGAAAAACCTTTTAGGAAAGTGAAAACACAACAAGAAAAAATATGGAAAAAAGACTTACGGTAAAAATTATTAAAAAATGGTGGCTGTGATATGTTAATATACAGTGACAATAAATTAAAGGGGTTGTCCACTTCATAATGTTTTATTTTTGACGTATTTACAGTAATAGGAAAAACCCTTTAAATTTTTTTAATATACAGTTTCAAATTTTTTTTCCTGTACCACCCCCAAGGTCATGTGACCCCCGATCCAGTTTCTTTGTGTATGGGGGAAATTCTCCATATTACCACCTCCGCAGTGTCTTTCAGTGACCACCACAGGGATGTGACCCCGGTTTCCATAAAAAGAGTGTATGGAGGAGCAGAACTTTCCCCCGTATTTTTCCACCTCCGATGTCTTATCATGTGACCACCAACAGGTCATGTGACCTCCTGGTATCCAGTAACAGTAGTGTATGGAGGGGCAAACTTTCCAGTTTACTCCCCAGCATTCTTATCATGTGACCACCCCAAGGCATGTGACCCTGGTATCCAGGTAACAGTATGTATGGAGAGCAAACTTTTCCCAGTAAAAAACTCCCCAGCATTTTCATGTGACCACCAAAAAGGTAGTGACCGCTGGGATCCCGGTAACTGAATGTATGGAGGAGGCAGAATTTTCTCCAGAAATTACACATCCAGCAGTGTCTTATCAGGGACCACCAAAACAGGTCATGTGACCCTGGTATCCAGCTAACATAGTGAAAAAAACCCCTTTAAAGGACCACTTGAAGTTTTATTTCCCTTAGTTCATTAGAAATTGCCTTAAGGTACATTGTGAGACCAGTATTTTTGCTTAACTGCAGCTGAATACAGGATTTCTTTCTTTTCAACTTCTCTTAGGTCACATGACCTGCCTCTGATTAGCTAATAACACTGTGCTTTGAATACTGACGGGAAAGTCTGCTCTCATGCTTCCTATGAAAACTGATTTTGAACCTCCCCATAGGAGTGCATAGACAGTTTGAATGGCAAGTGAAAAAACCTGTTTTTCAGCTAAAGAAAAGCATAACTTGCACTACAGTGTGCTTAGAATACATTTTTAATACACTAATGAAAAAAAACCTGGAGTTATACTTTCAGTTATAAAAATTAAAAACACCATGAAAGTGACTTTATAGCAATCCCTTTAAAAGGGCCAACCCAAATCCCACCTAAATTTAAAAGGGGGTTTTTAACCACAAAGGCTTTTTCCATGGCTTTCATTTCCCTAAAAAGGGAGTCCCAATGATTTGTTTGAACTGCATGTTATGGACCCCGCAGGCTTCCATCCCCAAAGGAAAACAAAAAAATTGGGCCACTCACCACATCAAACTCTGGGCCCCTTTGGTTGCTGGGCGGGAACCCATCAGTCCTTTAGGAAAAAAAAAAAAATTTTTTGGCCACAAAAACCTAGATCCATGAGAGCTGAAGATCCTTTATTACAAATAATTAAAACATGGTGACAACACAATGGAAACAGCTGACTTACAAAATTTCGGTCTTTCCCGACCCTTAGTAAAAAGCAGACTAAGGGTGGGGAAAATGACCCAAACGTTTTAAGCACAGCGGGCTACCATTGTTTTGTCACCATTTTTAATTTTTTGTTAAAAAGGATCTTAAAGCTCTCAGGGTTTTTTTTTCAAAGGTGTTGCTGGAAAAATTTTTCTTTGACTCACCAGCCTTTCCCCCACAGTGTGCTCACTGTAGTAAAAAAAAAGATCTGTTTAGGGTAAAAGCTGAAAAGTACTACAATGTAGCGGGAGAAATTTTTACCCCCCCTCTCCCTTTCAGCATGGGGTTTTCCCAAATTTCAAATCCCACGGGAACCCAAAAATTGATTTTTTTTTTTTTTTTTTATTTAAATACACATACCGTTTGAGGTTTCTTTTTTTTTTTTTTTTTTGCACTTTTTTGACTTTTTTTATTTAAGGAGTACAGAGGACGGGAAAGGGGGGAGAGAAAGCCCCCTGAGGTTTGAACGGGCAAACAATTTTTTTTTCGACACTCACTAAAAAAGAACCCCCACAATGGGGCAAAAAAGGGGCAAATTTTTGAATTTTTAAAAATCAACATAAAAGAAGTTACAACCTCTTTTTTTCTCCCCTTTCACCATATTACTTCGGGACTGGGGCGGTGAGGGCTTCGGAAAAGGCGAGAAACCCCTTTTAAATTTACCCTAATAAGGTTGAAACACTTTAAAAGGCTCGCTAAAATAACAGACTGAAAGCCCATCACTCCTGGGGGAATCCCCCAAACCTGAACAAAATTTGGGAGCCTGAAGCTGTAGAACCGCCCCCCAGCCTGAACAGGAAGTGGGAGCCTGAAGCTGTAAAGCCCCAAAAGCCAACGGGAAGGGGGAGCCTGAAACTGTAGAATTTCCCACAGCCTGACTAGGAAGGGGACGGCAGAAAGCTGTAAAAAGCCCCACGGCCTAAAACGGGAATTTGCAACTTGAAGCTGAAAAACCCCCCAAAAACCCCTTGTACAAGAAGGGGGAGCCAAAAGCTGTAAAGGGCCCCACACCCTTTAACAGTAAGTGAAGTCTAAAACTGTTAACCCAAACCCTGCTTTTACAGGAAGGGGGGAGCCTAAACCGAAGAACCACCCAGACCCCTAAAAACGAAATTTGGAGCCTGAAGCTGTAAAAAAGAAACCCCACAGCCTGGACAGGAATAGGACCCTAACTGTAAAACCGCCCCCCAGACGAACGGGTTTACCCGGGGCCCTAAAATTTTAAAAAACTGCCCACACCTGAACAGCTATGGGAGCCTGAAGCTGTGGAAGCGGCCACAGCCTGGACAGGAGTGGGAGTCTGAAGCTGTAGAACCGTCCACAGCATGGACAGGAAGTGGGAGTGTGAAGCTGGCTGTGGAGACCAGACTCTTTAAAAAACAAAAAGGTGAAAACACCCTTTAAGAAATTGGGTTTTCACTTTTTTAAATCTCTGCATTGGGCAAAAGGTCGTAGGCGCTTTGAGCACATATAACACAAATACTGGCAATTTGCCCTGGCTACATTTTGTAGTTCTCCTTCATGGTCCTCCCCCACGGGCCCCGGGTTTTTAATTGGGGTTTCTCCCTTTTTTTGATCCAATTTTTCAGTTTATAAATTTTTGAAAGTCTTCTTGGGACGGGGTTTAGGACAATGGGTAACCGCGCTCACAAAAAATTTCCCACAATGCCCCGTCCCCTTTTCAAATGGATCTAATGCTCAAAAAGATGCCTGCACTCCCCGAATCGCTTTAAAATTAGACTTTTCCCTAAAACTCACCCCTTTCCTCAAACATTGAGAACTTTTTAGATTTTTCGTTACAAATTTTAAAAAAACTGTATTTTTTTGGCACGTCACAAAAATTTTTCTAAATAATACTACACAAAAAAACCATACCTTGCTGGCAAAACGAGGGGTCAAGGAGGGTAAGTTAAAAAAAAATCTAATTAAATGTTTTTTTTCTCATTTTTATTTCTAAGCTTTATTCTGAAGGAGGCCCCATGACATCTCCTTGTGTTCCCTGTAAATCCTTGTGTTTTTCCCGTTTAAATAACAATTTTGGAGCCTCTTTTTCTTATATCTCTGTGTTTGGGCCCGAACCCCTGTCTTCCTCCTAGAAATGTATTACTGAATCTGTCAGCTACACTCCGGCTCTTCTACCTGTTTTGGTCCCTGAAGAAGGCCAGTTACAGCCAAAACATTGGACCATGGGAATTATCATGTACAAACAAAGTAATGGGTATGCTCACCTGCACATCAATGCTCCTGGGAGGGATAGAGCCAGGCACCACCACCGGGGCCCCGTGGTCCATTAAAAAACGAAAGAGTTTAAGTGCCGCACGATACCACTACCCAATGGTATTTAAAAATTCAATAAATTTTATTGGATGCAAAAAAAAAAAAACAAAAAAAAATTCGTAAAACACCCATGCCTGGGAAAAGCAGAATGTTACATTTCTTTTGGGGACTGACGCGTTTTGAAGCAAAGCATCTTAATCGTAGCGAAGTACCCTTAAAAACCAAATCACGTGTTGCGGCATACCTAAAGGGAAAATGCAATAATATAATGAAAAAAAACAACATAAAACGAACAAAAAATAAATACATTTGGAAAATTGTGGAAAAAAAATAATAATAATACATAATATCCTGTCGATGTTAAGAACCCTTTTTGAAGTCAAATAAACAAAATCAAAAAAACCAACGGGGCTATCTGCTAAAAGGGGTTTTCAGAGCAAAACTCCGCCCCTTGGGGGGTATGGGCACTTTTTTCTATACCAAGAAATGAAAAAAAGCTACAAACCCCCCCCCTGTGTCCCAAAAATGTTTTGGGGCCCAAAAGAAATTTGTTGATTTTTGTTTTTTTTAATTTTAATTTCCCAGAGATGTCCCTGAATTTTGACCTTAAAGGGGTTTTCTCACTATGAAGATCATAGTTGAAAAAAGTGGGGGCCAAAAACTAAGGATGTACGTCCCTTGGGGTTAAATAAATTTGGGAAAAAATGCTTTAAAAGGGTTTTTTAGAAAAGGGGTGGTTTCATGGCTTAGCAACGGTGTTTTTTTTACTGGGTCAGGGGAAACAAATTTTTGTTTCCCCCCCAGGTCCCCGGGGAAAATGCAAAGGAAAGGCATGAAGAGGAGGGGGAGGGTGTTTGTATTTGCCCGGCATGGAGGAGGAACAGTGAGAGGACAAACAGGGGGGTTTGTGTATTGGGATCCTCTTTACTGCCTACCTCCACCCTGTGGGGGGGCCAAACACACATTTCCCCGTGGGGTGCCCAAAACACCCCTCCCCCCCTGCCCCTTTTTTAAAAATGCCCCCCCCCCCCCCTTGTCCCCCGCATGTCGCTTTCCAAAACCCCACAACCCCCCTGCATGTCCTCTCACTGCTTCTCCTCCTTGCCTGCCAATACACACATCCCTGCCCCTCCTCTTCACTGCCTTTCCTTTGCATGTGCACAATCTGAGCAGGACAGAATACTTCCCTGACCAGTAAACAAACACCGTTGCTAAGCACATGTAAACCAGCCTGTTCTCTAAAACCGTAGCACTTTGCCAATAGTAACCAAGGACATACATCCTTAGATTTTTGGTCCCCACATTTTCAACTATAATCCTTGTAGTGAGACAACCCCTTTAAGTGGGCAAGAGGTGCAGCCCACATATTGCACCCTACATTGAGTGCAACTCACTAAATAAACTACAAATTTGCTATTGCAATTTATGAATCTATTGATTCGGTAGCTTTTACCCGTTGAAAAAGAAGTAAACTGGTCTGAATTGTTGCAAAAACGGCATGTGGTACATTTATGTCCACCTATAATGCCTACATTGCTCACCAAGATACCGTGAGGTAGGGTGGGACTAAAAAGCTGGAGAAGCAAGAACCCAATGGAGCTTTCTTGAAAAAAATCGATACCGGTCTAGCTGCTTTGTAATTCTTCTGATACCCGCAAAACTGGCATCCAATAAAATTTATTCGAATTTTTAAATACCATTTGGTAGTGGATATGGGAATTATCAAGCTCACCTTCTCGTGCATTCTGTACATTTAAATGGAGAGTGGATATTAAAAGGGGTTGTCTCACTACAAGGAGTGCTGCTTTTTATATTAAAGATCTTGCAAAAACAAGTCACTTTGCAATATATATCCATTAACAGTGTCCTACCTATTCTGAGATATCCCCTCTTGTATGGGCTGCATCAGCTCCTCAGATCGCTATAGCTACAGACCTGTTCAATCTCTCCTCATAGGCCACCAGCTCTGGTCACTATAGATACAGACCTGGTGTCCTCAGTAGCTCATAACTGCAGGTCAGTAGTAGCCAGTAAACTGCCACTGAATTGTAAGGTTAAACCAAGAAAACAGGACTGAGATCAGATGAATCGATGTAGTGAGACAACCCCTTTAAATCCTTTCTTCACCTGCATAAGGAGTACAGTGGACTTTTCTCAATTCTGAATCTGTCAGCTGGGTGTTACCAATAGAGGGTGTGTCCATGCACAGTCCAACATAGGATCGTTGCTGACAGTGGGTGTGTGCAGCTACACCCCCCAAATGGTTACAGGTCCTCTATAAATGAGTTTTTCTATATCAGACATTTTTACATCACTTTTTTTTTTTATTTCAAATACAAAAATACAGGGGGAAATCCTCCTGTACTTACTACAGAGCTGATCTGGCTCTGTTACGACCCAGCAACAACTGCTGACCTCTTGCAGGCACATGACCACCGGATCCGGGAAGCCAGTAGGATTCTTCTCAATCTGTATATGCACATTTGTATACATATATGTGTATACATATACAATGATCTGGAAGATAGGGACAGTTATAAACTGTCCCTGTCTTCTCAGTGGAGAGCCCAGCTATTGCGGACAGCCGACTCTCCACTTGCGCTACCCTGTTTCCCTGAAAATAAGACCCCCAAAAATAAGACCTAGTGCATTTTTTTGATGCAATTCAGAGTATGGCTGCTTATGCTGATGTTTGTAATGAAATCTCTACAGTATGTTAATAAATGTGGATTTTTGTTCAACTGTAAATGTGAATTCTTTTTCATGGAAAAATAAGACATCCCCTAAAAATAAGTCTTAGCTCAACTTTAGGAGCAAAAATTAATATAAGTCTTATTTTCGGGGAAACAGGGTATGTACAATTAGTACGAAACTGCGATCTGTACATGGATATTCTAGAAGGTCCGTGAAGAGATATAAAGCCACCGCCTAGACCTTTATAGTCATTGGGCGGTCGGCTAGCAGTTAAGAACCCCCTCTGTTCTTCATTCCTAAAACACTTGTCTATTTTAGAAAGCCAGGGAATTTTGGGTTAATAGAAGGAGTTTCTCTGTTCAGCTTCCTCATCTCTTGGCCAGACTGGAGAGAGGTAACAAAAAAAGTCTCTTGCTCTGGAGGACATATCTCTTCCAACATTGCATGGACAACTTATTGATTTGAATGGATATGGTGTAATACTTAAAGGGGTTTTACTAAGAAGGCATTTCCGGCTTGGTTTGTCCTCTCTTCAGCTTTTACCGTTTTCAAAAGGAGGTGTGTGTGTGATTTGTTTGAACTGCCTACCATGTGACCCAGCAGGCTTGACATCACCATGACTTTCATCACAGTGTGCTCAGTATAGTCTGTTTATGTAAAGTACTGTGAGTAGCTACAATATAGCTGAGTGGTTAGCACTTCTGCCTTCCAACATAGAGTTCCTAGGTTCCCTACTGGAACAATATATGTGGAATTTTTTTTTCAATGCACATACTTGATACAGGTTTCTTTTTTCCTTTTATTTATTTGCATTGACTAATTACTTAAGAGTTCAGAGGACAGGAGTAGAATGACAGCACCTGGAGTTGAATACTTCTCAAACAGTGAGTGTGTGTGATTACTAAGCACAGAATAGACTGACAGTAGCTGCCTGAAAGGAGAGGTGATGTCTGAGCATGTCTGACCAGGACTGAGGAGCTCTCAGCCCTGGTCGTATCACCTGGAGACAAGCTGTAAAAATTGGGATCCCCTAAGGGGCAGTTTTTAAAACAAAATATACAAATTTCTTTGGAAAAAATTGTTTATTTTTTTAATTTGCAGCTTTCCCCTTTCAATTTTACTTTGGGGTTTAAAACCCCCTTTAATTTCACCTGTTTTTTTGCTCTCCGGGGAAAAACCAAAAATTTAAACTACAAAGTAAAAACAGATAGGAGCTAAACGCTGGAGGCCCCCAGCATGAAAACACTTTTTATCGTTTTTTGTTTAATAATTTTGGCTTGAAAAAATTTGGGGAGAGGAAAAGGACTTTCCTGGCCAGATCCAAATATTGCACTTTCCCCTTTCCTAGAATGACCCAGGGGAGCAGTGGAGAGGCTGGCGGTTATTGTTATGTCATGGGGCACATTGGCACATCCACGCAACCTTCCCTTACTTCCCTGGGATCAAACGCAAATAAAAAAGTGGAAAGTTTTCAAAGGGGGGAGAGTTTTTCATTGAGTGTTTTCCATGGGGGTTGGTGCAGAAAAAGCAAGGGGCCCAAACTAAATTGGGGGTTTGTAAATAGCCCGCTTCTGTACTCCAGGTTAGAAACTTTCACTGAAAAAAATATTTCAAGGGTTTACAGTTTTAACGTCTTATCAGCCCGTAGCAAAGGGTGGCCCTTTTTTCTCTTTCACTTAAACCAGATAAGGACGATACTCCCCAGAAGTCAACCCTTTTAACCCCAAAACCCAAATTACTTGGAAACAAAGAGTTAGCTAGTTTTGAGAAAACTAGGTCTCAAAATGTTTATGGGGGGGAAATTATATTTACGTTCCTACCAAAGTAAATAAAATTTTTTAAAAATATAAATATTATTTCAGGCCCGGGACAAAAAATTTTGGGCTTTCTGTATTCTTTTTCCCTTTACCAAAAAGTTTCAGGCCCGGGCCCTTTTCAGCCCACATTCTCCTTTTTTGGGAGCCACTAGAACCCCTTTTAACCCAAAATTTCCAAATACCAAAATATTACTCTCTAACCCCTTCCTGCTATCAGGGCAACTATCCTTGCTTCACACTCTTGCAATGGTGGTTAGCTTTTCCCCGTCCCCCCACTTCAACATTGCCGTTTTTACTAAACACTGAAACATTGCAATAAACTGGCAGAAAAAAAAAATTTAAAATTTGGGTTTCCCCCACGCTGTTTCACAGGCCACCAATACCTATCATTCAAGCAAACTGTTTTTTCCTTTGGCAAGTAGGTGAACATATAAGCCGTATTCAACATCTGCTAATTACTCTGAAAAGAGAGGGGAAATGTTTACAAAAAGGCCAGAGAACCCCTCAGTGCTAAAGAAAAAAAAAAAGCCCTTTTTTGTTAGTCATTAACACTAAGCTCTCAAGAGCCAGCATTTGTATGTACGGACCTGGGAGATGTCCCCCCCTGCTACAGTTTAAGACAAACATCAAAGAACAGGTCAAGCGGGTTTTTGGGGAACTACAGAAACCTGAGTGCATTCAGAAAAAAATCAGTAAACCGCCCCTGGATTCAAAAATGAAACCAGGAAAACTACCTTTTGATGTTGTGAGACAACCCCTTTAAGCTTGAACTAAACCTTCGTGCAACACCCCTGCTCCCAGATAAGACAAAATCGGGGTGGGGGGCGACCAACAACAGAAACCTAGAGAAACCAAAGTGCCCTTAAGCTGAAAAAATCACTTTTATCTCCCAACAAAGAAAAATAGACCAATATGTTTGGAAAACGTCTTTTTTTTTTTTTTTTTATAACTGGGTTTTTTAAAAAGTTTCATCATAAAAGACAATTATACAATATCAAGATAATTAGAGGTAAAAAAAAGCAGCAAAGCAAACAACCCGACAAGAAAATCCTTCAAAGAGGAAGACATAGAAAAAAGTCACACTTTCAAGTAGTTTGGTTTTTTGTTCGGGGGAAAAGAAATAAACCCGGGGGAAAATCTAGGGAGAGTTAACCATGCCCTGGTCCACTCGAATCGTAAGCATTAAAAAAAATGGGGACTTTAAGAAAAACCTGACTTTGAACCAAAAAACAAACAGGCGGGGGGAGACAAAAGACTAGGTACACAAGGAGAGGAGAACTGTTTGGGTCTGGGGCCTTTACATAATTTTTGTGAGGGCCCCCCAAATAAGGGTCCGGGGGGAGAAAAAGCAAATGTATCCAGACCGTCCCTTCTCTTTTTCAAACCCCTAGTTAACGGGTACCCCTTTTTCCCCCATAAATTTGAATATTGGTCGGACATCAAGGGGGGGGCACCTGTTCAAGCCCGCATTCCCGACCCCCGTCAGGGGAGGGGGGAGGCTATATAGTAATCCCAGGGTTTCCCCCGGTTTTCTCAATTTTCAAGCCTGTTGTCAAGGCCGTAGGTATTCCTTTCAAATGATCTTTTAAGGGGGTTTTGGCATTTCCCGTGCTTTTTAAAAACCTTTTAAAGGGTGTTTCACGTGAGAAGGGGGACCGAGTGGGGCCGGGTCATGTCACAGGAAAGTATTTATGGAAGCTTTGGGGTTCGGGGGTGTTGATTCCTGAATGGCCCCGGGGCACTTTGATGTTTTAAACAGGGGTTTTATTCTAGGGCATCCCAAAATATTGACAGGGTTCCTCGGGGTCCCCCACATCTCCCCAAAGGGCAATACATTAGGGGAAAAGTATTAGGAGCACAGGGGGTATGGTACCATGCATCAACATTTTATTGGTTTTCCCTTTTAGGAGACCCGGAGGAAGACCTGGCTGCCTGGGTCCGATAGTTTTTCCATTTTTCTGGGGGATGGGCGCCAGGTATTTTTTCCCAAATTTTCTCATAATGAGTGGTTTGGGGAATTGAGCCCAATCAGGGCACCAGCATTTTTTTTTTTGAGGAAAACAGGGGGGGAGTAAATGAAAAAGGGGTTAGGTAGGGCCCCGAAAGCCAAACTTTTTTAAGCTTCGCATGAATTTCCAATTTAGGCATCAAAAGCCCTTTTTCCCCGCTAAACTAAGTAAAAGGGGGGGCTCTGTCTCCGGGCTATTTTCAATCAGGTCTATCTCCGTCAGTGTTGTCCGCTCCCTGTCTGCCAGCAACAAAACCCTATTGGCCTTTTTTAAAAAACCCGGCAGACGTAAGATAAACGGTTGGCCAATATTTTGGGAATATTTTCACTTCAGCATTTAGCAGGGCAAAAGGCCGATAATTTGCGCAATGTGGTGGCCCTTTTTTGGGGTTTTGGGAAATAAGGGTTAGTAGGAGGGAGCTGGATGGGGGGGAAGTGCTCACCTTAAAGAATGATTTTAACAGTTCCACCATGTGGCCCAATTGGGGGGGAGAAGGCTGAAAGTTTTTAAATTCCTTTAACCATCTCCCTAATTTTTCTTGGAGGGTAGGTCTTTTGAGTTTTCCCCTATCTCTTAAATTGTACGGAGCATTAAATTTAAGGTTTTGCCCCCCCCGGGGCCTAAGGGAAAGGGGTTACAGGAAAGAAAGAAAATTTCCTTAAGGCAGGGGGGTTTTTATACAAGTTAGCCAGTGACGGGGGGGTTGTAGGATAGTTATAATGTTGGAAGAAAGGAAAACCTTTTTGGGGGTTTTTTAAATTATGAATTGGTATTTCTAAAAGGGTTTCCTTGTAAGGTTTTCGGGAAACTGGTGAAGTGTGGGTTTTTGGAACGAAAAAAAGTGTCACTTTAGATAAAACGTTTTTTGAACTTCAAACCCTATTTTGGGGATAATTTAAATTTAGATGGTTTGGGTTTATTAAGGGAGGTTGGGATAAAGGGGTTTGAATTGAATTGGAGGTTTTAAGGGTTTTAAAAGGGTTAAAGGAAAGATATTGTTTGTTAGAGGTGGTATGAGGGGGGGAGAGAGGTTTTCTTGAAAGTAATTTTTTGATACCTCCTCCCCCCCCCTATTTTGGGGTGTTTCAGGAGGATTCATTAAGGCGCCAGGGGTTTCTTCTTGGGTCCCCCTGGTTTAGAGAAAGGTCAGTGCGGCGTGGCCGCCAAGAAATGGGGTGAATTTCTCCGTGACTAATTACGGGGGAGGGGATGTTCCCGAAGATATCGAGAAGCGAATGGGGGCCAAAGGGGGGAATAGAAAGGTTGCTTGCTCATTGGGGGAATACGCCATAAATCGTACAGATCAAAAGCTCCGTATACATTTTTGTTTTCTCTTGCTAGAGCCTTCAGAGATGGGGTAACTTTTTTTCCCTGAACAACAATTTATCCGTCTTCTCAGAGAAGAACATTTGAAGTCCCCCCCAAACCCAAAAGGGGCCCCCAAAGGGATTGGACACTTTCCGCAAAATTCTTTCAGAAACCTGACCTGGGAGGGATTTTCATAAATTTGCAAGCTCAATTGTGAGCCCTCATATCCCTTTTAGTAAACATAGGGGCCCTTCAGATCTAGAATTAATTCTGCACCTAATGGCTTGATTCGAGCAAGTAGCAGTGCCACCCTTCTTTTTCCTATCGTGAGGGGCCTGAAGGCCCTGGGTATAGGTTTTTGCAAAAGTGAAATTTACTGTCTTTTTAAAGTGGGTTTTTTAGGAATACTATTTGTGCCTTTGATCGCTTAAGATCGGTAAAAGCAGTTCCGTTTAAGGGTTTGATTTTTGGCCCTTAAACGTTTAAGAATAATGAAAATAAATTGTATCGAGAAAAAAAAGAGCGAGCCCCTCACCCAGTTCACGATGTCGCCGGTTGGGGTGGGTAAGCCCTTACACATATTCTAAAACGGACAGAACAAAGGTGGGGGGAGAGAAAAGGACAAAGACACAATACAGACACAACAAATAAAAAACAATTAAAAAAACTTTTTTTAAATGGATTTTTACTAAAGGGCCCAAATGCCTTATAGGGGGGGTTAAAAAAATAACAAGCTCCCCCCAGAAAACTCCTTCCCCACCTAAGGCAGGGGAAGGTGGAAATATTTACCCCCGAAAACGGGTTTAGGTACTCCAGAGTGGCCTTGGGGTCAGAAATGAGACTGATAGGAGCAAAAGAGAGAAAGAAAAAAATCTTTGGTTTACACGTTGCCCCGGGCGAAAACCCTCTATATGCAGGGTCAACTGAAAGTGAAGGCCCATGTAAATCAAGACCCCAATGATCAGTGGGGGAGATAAAAACTAATTCTTGCGTGAGTAACCTGGTATTATTCCTAAGTGAGTGGGGTAAAGGACACAGTGTCTGGCATACTATGAAGAAAGATTACAAGCGACCATCATAGGGAGGGGGGGGAGGGAGGGGGGAGAGGAAGATTAGGGTAAAAGGGATAGAAAGGAAAGGAAGGGGTCAGGTGGGATCAGGGGTGTGTCACCGTGACACGGCCAGCCTTTCATCACTGTGGTTTTTGTGAGAGACAAATTCCTCCAAATTAACTAGGGGACTCATTGGAGAGGGGGGGGCAAGGCGGAGGACCGTCCAGAAGTCCCTATTCTGGCGTCTCCTTCTCTTGCCTTTGGGCTGGCTCCAAATTTGGGGGGGGGAGCTTTTTGAGGGATCGCAAGTTCCCCGTCCGTTTAAAAAGAGGCGTGACATTCAGGGCCGAACAGAAAAACCCCAGGTCCATGCGTCTTTAAGGTGGCGGGTTTTTTTTTTTTCTTTTGAGGGAAAAGGGCAAAAAAGGACCCCCATCGTAGGTATGCCTTGTTGTTTTTGGGGGTCAAGCAGGGGGGCGAGGTGTCGCTTTTTTGCGCGTAACCGGGCAGGCCCGGGGGGAAACTGGCAGTGGCCCCCAAAGTCATTTGCTTTTGTTTTCGCGACTGCGCCCTATCCGTTCTTTTTCAGTGAAGTTATGCCTCAAAAAACTAAGCCCGTGGGTGGAACACAGATTTTGGGGCGTATGCCTTGGGGCCTATCAAACTTTATAGGAGTAGACAGTGGAGTCCCAAGAGGTTGTTGAAGATGGCCCCAAGGTAACTTTCAGATTTTCCCCCCCCTCAGGTTCCGGCACCCCCCCCTACCTTATTTGTTGCGGCGCCCCCCTTTTTCCAAGCCCTAGGGGTTTCTGGGTTTCTGGCACAGAGCCTGGGGGGTAGCAATTTTTTCCGGGGAAGTATAGCGGGGTGTACGTCATGGGCTTTTCAGGAGTCAAAACCCCCTCGGCTACTTTAAAGGGGTCTTGGGGGCATTTGCGCAATTTCTGATCTACAAGTTTCTTTAACCTCTGCCACACCTCTGAAGTCAGGCCCCTTTTAGGGATAGTTTCGGGAATTGCCAGTCATCTGATGCATCAGTGGGTCTTCAGTGCTG
Organism: Phyllomedusa bahiana; assembly: GCA_025379985.1. NCBI lineage: Eukaryota > Metazoa > Chordata > Amphibia > Anura > Hylidae > Phyllomedusa > Phyllomedusa bahiana. The sequence continues at coordinate 19,262 of JAODAL010010312.1, forward strand.
AGGCAGGCCCGCTATATGAGGAAGGGGGGGTCCCCCATTTTTCACCCCCGGCCTCTGCAATTTCCTCGGTCACCATCGTGGAGTCATCTTACTGTTGTCCATGCAGATGCAAGGGCTGGGTTCCTGGGGGTCCTTTTTTGGGCCTGGAAATTGTTTTGGGCTTTAGGAGGGATTTCTGGGGGCCAAGGGGCTATTTGCAGACCCCCCGGTTTGGGGTTCAGGCAAGTCCCCCGAAAAGGGTGGTTGGCTGTATTTTGGGGGCAGGGGGGGTGCACGGCCCCCCGGTGGGTTTATAAAAGTTGGAAAGCCTTTTACGGGAGAGTACCTTTGGGTTTTGGGGGGTTTAAATTGAAACCTGCTGCGCGCAGTGAGGTCCGACTGCAGGGGGGCCCTGACCTTTTGGAATCAAGCCAGGGGGTCGTATCGCACTGGGACGACAGGGGGGTCCCCCGTTCGTTGTCCGGCCCCCCACAGGTACTGGGCCAGTGGAGCGGCTACGTCCGCTGGGTTGGACGGCTCGTCCGGGGGTGCCGGGGAGGAGAAGGGAAGATGGCGCCCGCCACCGGTGGGTCGCGGGGTTTCGCCGCGCTGCCCCGGGGAAATAATCCCTTAATCCTCTTGTAACACCCGGGTTTTTGGGGAGCAGGGGGTGTATGAGGAGCCTTCCCCTGGCTTTGATGCCAGGATGCCGCATTTTTTCCCCCAAAAGGGAGCCGTGCTGCGGAGCTCCTCCGTTACACGTCCGTCGCCATGGGCTTCCGGTCCCGCCCCCCGGAAAACGTCTTTTTTTACATGTTGAAAGCTCATTTTGTAGTGAGACAACTTTTTAAGATAGACATCGAATTAAAAAAATTTTTATTAAAATCAGAACAAAACCTCACCTTCAGGTTGGGGGGGTGATCTTTCCCTTTAATGTCACCTTAGGTGAAAGTCTTCAGGCCCCAAACCTAGTTTTGTAGCAGACAAGGGCCCCTTTTTAGTCCTTGCTGTGGTCCCTTTATTTATTTGGGAATCTGATAGAATGATTAGACTGTTTTTCAAAAATTTGCTTACAATTAGTACCGGGCCTCGGTGTCCCGATCTTGGCCAATGAAGTCCCTGTGGTCTAGCACTAAGCATAGCACTGTGCATCTGTTTTACCCTGAATGTTCCTATAAAAATACTGCAAAGTGACCTCCATGGCCCGTAAATCCCTTTGATTTCCGTTTAGAGCCTCGAAATTACAAGCCATAAAACTTTGACTATTGACTCAGAGAGAAACGGTTTATTCAGTTATGGCTTACACCACCGCTGCAGTTCAAGTAGTAAATCAAGGTTTGCTCTCGATCCCCATGGCGGTGGAATGTAATGAAATGTGTTAGCCGCTTTGTTTTTCACGGGCACACTAACTCTCCTGGCTCCACAAGAGTCAGGTCTATAAAACTTGTCAAGTCTCCTGCTCCACCGAACAAGACGATAATCAGGTTGCTGAGATGACGATGACACGTACACCGTCCTCCTGATCACAGGGACAATCTATTGTTGTGCCGCTGGAGGACGGGATATTTATTTTTGAGACCTCATCGGATGGAAATGACAAGTTTCATTAAGATTTTTTAATGTAGGAAGGTTCTTATCTTAATTGTGCTGTCACCACAGCATGGCGACATGAAAATATCCCGCGGGACTTATTACATTGAAAACATGTTTGGAAAACGAGCTGTCATAGTGCTACAGCGGCTGGCGGACCGTATCGTGCTACCAGCATTGTTAGAATCAGAAGGGCAAAATAAACAAAATGTTCCATTTTTTCCATGGAATAACTCACAATACGCCTACAGCTTCGACCTTTCCTTAAAGGCGTTGACAAGTTTTATCAAACCCTTTGGGTAGGAAGGATACCCCAAAAATAAGATCATCGCTCATTACTCCTCTCTGTCTTTCAAACCACACATCCAAGCCCTCAACTGTGCTGCTGCCTCCACCTGAAAAATATCTCTCGAATACGCTCATTCCTTAATTTAGCTTAGCAGCAAAAATGCTTGTCCATACCCTTGTCATCTCCTGCCTAGACTACTGCAACATCCAACTCTGTGGCCTCCAGTCTAGCACTCTTGCTTCTCTCCAAACCATCTTCAACTTTACTGCCCAACTTATCGACCTCTCTCCTCTCTACTCCTCTGCTTCTCCCCTCTGCCAATCCCTACACTGGCTACCCATTGCCCAGCAAATCTGGTTCAAGTTACTAAGCATGACATACAAGGCTCTCCATAGCCTGTCCCCTCTATACATCTCTGTCGTATTCTCTAGATACCTCCCCTCACACAATCTCAGCTCATCACAGGACCTTCCTCTCCCCGTGTCAGCTCTTCACAAAGCCATCTTCAAGACTTCTCTTGTGCTTCCCCAATTTTCTTGAACTCACTGCCCCAACACATCAGACTCTCCTCAACTTTCACTAGCCTCAAAAGCAGGGCCGTCTCAACAGCATTATGGGCCCCTGCGCAAAGCTGTGCACTGGGACCCCCAAAAACATAACCGCTCACAGAAACATTGATAACAAACTTTTAACCTACAACACTGCCATATGGATACCACAGAGTGGACAGACACCAGCTCAGGTCACCACCACATGACAGTAACTACAGCACTGATCTAAAAGCGATGTAAAATAACCCCCGACATCAGGCAGGGACTCACAGGAGACGTCATCTCTGATCAGTCGTTCTCTGAATCGCTCTTTTTCCCTTTTCTTCTCCATCTAGTCCAGACGGCCATGACGACTATTCCCGATTGCAACTTGTTCCTGCAGAATTTACCATACAAGCATCTTAGAATCCTCACTTTATCAGTGAGGATAAATAGCTAATAATGTTGCTCACCATTAAGTAGGTAGGTAACTAGACCCCAGTTGGAAGGTTTACAGCCCTCTGTAGGAAGATTTACAGCCCCGTATAGGAAGATATACAGCCCCCTGTAGGTTAAAGGCCCCCCTCTAGGTTAAAGGCCCCTGTAGGTTAAAGGCCTCCTGTAGGTTATAGGTCCCATGTAGATTATAGGTCCGCCTGTAGGTTATATGGCCCCTGTAGGATATAAGCCCCTGTAGGATATAGGCCCCTCTGTTGGTTATATAGCCTCCCTGTAGGATATAGGCCCCCCTGTAGGTGATAAGCCTAGGGGCTGTCAGCCTAGGAAATACAGCAGCTTGGGAGGCGATGACATCGCCTCTGGTGCCGTTTAAAGATGCTGCAGGTCCAGGCCTGCACACAGATGTGCTGCCCGGTCCCACCACACTGGCCGAGTCATGCCACTGGGCAGGGTAGGTGGCTGCCCAGGAGGGCCCCCTGTGCTCATGGCTAAAAAAAAAGTATGTCTCTCACTGGATGACTCAGCATGCCTATCACAGTCAACTGTATCAATGGACATCATGTAATACTCAAGCAGAGATGATAAAGAGGAACACCCCATCAAGGAGCTACAGTAATAGGTCTCTGCAGGCAGGACTGGGACAAGGTATTCTGGTGTCCTAGGCAAATAAGACATAGAGCCCACTTCATACCTCCTTGCATCCCCTTTTCTGCCTGGAATGATGTGGTGCCCTAGGTGGTCGCCTATCCTATAAATGGTTTGTTGTTTGCAGGAAGACCTGTCTGCAAGTCTTCAGTTTATCTACAGCACCTACACAAGGCAAATTAAATATTACATGAATACCCTAGGAATACCCAATCAATCAGCCAAAGTAGAAGGTGGCTGAAAAAAAGTGTATCTGTCGCTGGAGGGCTCTCTGTATACCCATTGTTTTAATGGGCACCATGTAATACTCAAGCAGAGATGGTCAGTGAGCCAAAGTAGAAGGTCTCTGCAGGAAGACTTGTCAGCAAGTCTTCAGTTTCTCTACCTCCATTGGGCAAATGCTGTGTTACATGGTGCTGTAAGCCGTGTACCGAGGGCAGGTTTACCTGAATACAGCGAAGACACGGACAAAGAACACGACTCCAAAACCAGCTCAGCAACGGTTTTACTGAATTTTCTGAAACAAGATGGTGCACAGATCCCCCAAACACAAATTTAAAAATACGTATCCTGGGCCCCTGTGCTGCACAGCGTGCCGCCAGAAGTGTATTCTCTGGATGCCTGGTAACTTTACCTAACCATGGGGTTCGGAAAGGCCGATAACCCCTTACCTTTTTAATACCGTAAGCACCAACGGTAACAATTGTGTGTGGTGGCAGCTGCAGGGGCTCGTGATGCAGCACAGCAGCTTACACAGCTTAAATGGATTTACCCACTTCCCTCCCAAATACACATGCGACACAAACAGGTTCAAGTAGATAACGGTGTGGTATCAAACTCTCCAAGTCCTGAACAGGAGGATGTATTTGGGAAACCCTCCTTTGGCCTGTAACTGAGCCTAAACTAACTAAACTAATATCAGGCCTTCTCACAGTCCTGATCTCGTTGGCGTGCACGCATCCGCTGAGGTACCTTACAGATGGCCGGCAATCCCTGTCCTCCGGTGCAGATCCTTGTTGATGAAGTTGATGATCCGTCTGCAGACAGTCCTCTCTTTCTTGGCAGCTTGTCCTTCTTGTCCAGGAGTTCTCTCTCTCTCTCTGCTATGGCGTCTGTATGGACAGTCAGGCTCTCCCCTGTCTCTGGAACAACTGTGAATCCTGCCTCCTTTTTAGCTCAGTTTCTGTCTCAGTCTTTTCTCCTCTGAATCTCAGCAGCTTCTCAAAATGGCTGCTACATGTGCCAGTCTTATACCATGTCCCTCATTTGCATATACTGGAAACTGGACATAGCGGCATCTTGTGGCCAAACAGTAGAATACAAAGAAATATTTCACAACTGTCATGCATGGGATTTTACTTGGAAAACACAGGGAGGCTGTCCCACTATCCCACAGTGCGCATTGAAACAATGGGCTGCCATGGACATGTTGGAACATGCAGATACAGAGACTATCTTTGTAGCCACTTTCTATATTATCTAAATGATAGGTACTCCCCTGTGTCATCAGATCAGAGCTGTAGCCATTCTTTCCTTCATGAGGGATCTGTTGTATTTGAATACTCTGGCTATGGCAAAAAGTATTGTTGACACCTCAAGACTTGGGGCAAATGTCACACACATGCTAACAGTGTGAAGGGAGATAGATATATATATATAATTTTTTTTTTCCCTATACATTTTTTCTAATGCTGTTTGTTGTGCAAAACATTATTACACATATATAAGCTTACCTGAAAACAACACAGATACTCCAAAATGGTGCCTGTTTCCTGGGAAACACCCCACCATGAGGAACCATGGAACTGGGTGGAAACCATGACCATATCTGGAGAACCAATCAACTAGTGGTGCATTCCTGATGGATGCAAGAAACAAAGGAACTTAACCACACCCCTGAAAACAATTTGTAAATCCATTGTATGTGTAATAAAGGCTGAGTCAGTCTGTGCTTGCTACACACTGAGGAGGAGGTCATACCAGCTCTGTGTTTAGTGTAATTTCTTCACACTGGTAATCAGTGTTCAATTTGGACAGAAGTATCCCTGAACCCCAACAACAGATTATTTCAGAAAGGGTTTGCCCATCCAAACCAATCCTTTGAAAAACAGCATTTCCCACATAAACCAAAGAATTACCCCCAAGCCATCTTCTTTGTAAAAAGTAAGGGTGACATGTATGAATTTTATCTATCATACATGAAAAAAACTTTGAGATTCTTAGTTCACACGTTTTGATAAAAAAATGTTTAAGCCACCCCCGGCTTACAACGGGATCTCGAGGCGGGTGATCCTACGCTATCTTTACCTCTCAATAGAACCAAATTCAGACTTCTCATTGGGTCAACCGACCTCCATAATCCAGAGAGAAAAAAAACCAAAAAAAAAACACCAAACTTGCAAGCACTGATATAACAGCCTGTGGAGATGGGCGGGGTGCAAGAAACCAAATATCAGTGCAGTATGCTTGCAAGGTTGGTGTTTTTTTATTTTTCTCTGTGGATTAGGGAGGTCGGTTGACCCAATGAGAAGTCTGAATTTGGCTCTATTGTGAGGTAAAGATAGCGTAGGACCACCCGCCTTGAGATCCCATTGTAAGACGGGGGTGGCTTAAACATTTTTTGATCAAAACGTATGAACTAAGAATCTCAACGTTTTTTTCATGTATGATAGATAACATAAATGCTTCTTTAGAGGTTTCCATGTATTGTATAGCCCATGTATGAATATTGGCATTGATAGACCAATTCTAAATTGCTTTAAGGTAGTGTAGACTGCACCAGAAAGTATCACCCTGTTCTTCTGCAGGTCATACATACAGGGCAGTGTAGAGCCAATACCACAAGTCTGGCTCAGGCACCACCTTTACCCTGGTCTGTTCTTCTGTAGGAAATACACACAGGGCAGTGTAGAGCCAATACCACAAGTCTGGCTCAGGCACCACCTTTATCCTGGTCTGGTTGTTCTTCTGCAGGTCATATCTACAGGGCAGTGTAGATCAAATACCACAAGTCTGGCTCAGGCACCACCATTACCCTGTTCTGGCTGTTCTTCTGCAGGTCATACATACAGGCGCAGTGTAGAGCCTATACCACAAGTCTGGCTCAGGCACCACCTTTACCCTGGTCTGGCTGTTCTTCTGCAGGTCATACATACAGGCGCAGTGTAGAGCCAATACCACAAGTCTGGCTCAGGCACCACCTTTACCCTGGTCTGTTCTTCAGCAGGTCATACATACAGGGCAGTGTAGAGCCAATACCACAAGTCTGGCTCAGGCACCACCTTTACCCTGGTCTGGCTGTTCTTCTGCAGGTCATACATACAGGGCAGTGTAGATACAAAAACACAAGTCTGGCTCAGGAACCACCTTTAGCCTGGTCTGGCTGTTCTAACTGTTCTGCGCCAATGTGTCTACTTCTACTAATTTGGTAGAAGTAAGCCCCACAGAACGCCCCCACAACTTTGTCACGCTAAAACGTGTCTTAGGGGCAGTAACAAGGCACTTATCACCAAAGTTTGGAGTACGCCTGTTCATACATATATAGAACTGGTCTACTACAGCTTTTTGAGCCCCGTTCATACATGTCGCCTTAAGTTATCTAATGCTGGTTGTCTCTTCAGGTTGTCTCTCAGCTTTCCCTACATTATTTTCCTACAAAGAGTTAGAATCCATCTTCTGCTTATTTTATCAGTTTAACATTTCAGTCTTTACTGCAGTTCTGGCTTTCTACTCATGAAACTTAGGATGTGAATCACTCCCAGGCAGAAGAGCACTAGAAACTGTAAATAATTGGTTGGATTTTTAACTAAATGAAAACAAAGAATTTTTTGAATAATTATTTTGGATATAATTTAAATATAAGAGCACTTAGAATGGGGGCGTACATCAACTCTTACTTTGGTGTAGTCATAAATAAAGATGGAAGGCCTCTACAGCAGATAGCATATGTCCTAACACTTGTATCAGAAATGGTAGAACATGGGTTGTCCAGAAGTAGAACATTGTTAGGCCTTCAATATCTGATTAGTGGAGCTCTTATTCTCATCACTTCTGTCAATCAGCTGACGAACAGGTTGTCTCACCATGCAGCTTCACAGAGCCACAGCCAGCTTAAGACTCATACTTTCTGGTCATGCTGTAGACAGGTCTATAGCAGTGACTGACATATTAGCTCTGCTGTTCCTAGCTATTCCTATTACACTACACTCCTTGTATGATGCAAAAGGATAACATGATTTATTGATGACAACAAAAATTTCCAATAAAAGGTATTACGAGTTTTTACAAATATAATGGATAAATGCAGATATTTAGAAGAGACAAATCTTGTGTGCTCAAGCCCTATGAGCAGCCTCATCACAGACTGCTTCTAGGGCTTGAGAACAGAGCATTGGTAGTGCTTGCCCTAACTTAAATCTCCTCCCTCCCTTGCCATATATGTGACATAGAAGAAGGCCAGTATTGGCGGAAATGTCTCTTCTAAACATCTGCATTCATCCATTTATTTTTTATTTTTTGAAAACTTGAAAGAACTTTCATTGGAGAGTTCTGTCATACTCAATTAGTTATCTTTACATAAAGATGGCCTAGGCTATACGAAGATTGCCAACACCCTGACACTGAGCTACACAGCACAGTGGTCAAGACCATACAGCGGTTTAACAAGACAGGTTCCACTCAAATCAAGCCTCACCATGGTTGACCAAAGAAGTTGAGTGCACGTGCTCAGCGTGATATCCAGAGATGAGTGCTGCCAGCATTGCTGCAGAGGTTAAAAGGGTGGAGTTTCAGCCTGTCAGTGCTCAGACCAAATGCTACACACTACATCAAATTGACCTGCATGACTGTCGTCCCAGAAAGAAGCCTCTTCTATAGATGATTCACAGAAAAGCCCGCAAACAGTTTGCTGAAAACAAGAAGACTAAGGGCATGGATTACTGGAACCATGTCCTGTGGTCTGGTGAGACCAAGATAAACTTTTGGTTCAGATGATGTCAAGCGTGTGAGGCAGCGACCACGTGAAGAGTACTGTGTCTTGTAAAAAGATTCTCAGGGACTACTACTGGATAGTTTTTAAACTGCTGGGACATGTCTCTATGATGAAAATCAAAGACTTTTTGGGCCCCGGGGTTAAAAAAAACTTGAGGGGGGGCATATCTTTTGGACCAAAGAGAATCGGGAAGTTTCCAAAACCCAGTGTCTGATCAAACCACAAAATAAATTATATATAATTGAGCTTGATTGATTTTAAAGACTACCGATTTTTTTAAAGGGAGCCCTCAATACACCAAAAATAAGGCACCCACATAGAAATGAAAGGGGGCCCCATTCTTTTTAAAAAAGGGGCATATATTATAAAATATTTATATATTTTAAATATATATATATATATAAATAAAAATTACCCAGGCATATATATAATTTTTCGGGTTTTAATTTTAATATATATATAATACAGGTATATATTAAAATATATTATTATATTATATTATTATAATTTCCCTGAATATAAATTGCAGCATCTGGCATTTATATGTGGGTGCCTTATTTATATATCAGGTATATATATTGTGAGGGGGACCAGCAACAGGTAAGCGGCGTGGGCTTCAGCAGACAGAGACAGGGACAAACTTACAGTTCAAGTCCAGGGTTGCCGGGTTTTATTGCAGCAAAACAGAAATCAAACAACCTTTGACTTCAGGCAAAAGACAAAAAATTTTCCTGCTCGGCGAGTTTCTTACTGGGCCAACGGGAAATTACCTGAAATTACTTGGCCAGCTTGGGGAAATTACAGCGGGTTTTTCCCTTAAAGACATCTTTCCTCTTGAAAAACAGATTTAATACATCGGGACCCTGAACGGGCCCTGCAGTTTGGGTTTTTATAGGCCTGACCCCCCGGCCTCACCGGGGGCGTGGGAGTGGCCACCCCCCCGGCCCCTTGAAAAACTCCGGAAAAAACCGACCCGGGACCAAAGGGGGATTGGAAACCCGCTTATCCCAAAAACATGTCCGTAACATTTTGTTATTTAACCCCAAAAAGTTGGTTTTTTCCCCCTTCTCCGAAAACCGGCCTCCCCCGGTGCCCACCAGTCACCACTTTATTTCCCCAAGGCCGCTTTGGGGGGAGCATTCTAGGAGAAATAATCCCCTAAAAAAAATCCCCGCCTTCCCCTGTCTCCCCTTAAACCCTCCCCCCCCTTTCAAACCGTGGGGTCAACATTTTTTAGCTACCCAAACAGTGTTTTCCTTGAAAAAGTGTCTTTTTTCTTGCCCTTTACCCCCCCAATTTTCCCTTTCCCCATGTTTTTACAGAAAAAACTTTTAATTTGCTTTTGGTCGGGGAAAACCTTTCTGGGGACCCGGAAATTTTTCCCCTCCTTTGTTTGGGGAAACATCCGGGTTTAGCGGGGGTTTTGGTCTTTTGACCAATCGGGAATTTTGATAAACCCCAGTGGGTAGTATTTTGGGGCCCAAACCCCCACTTGATGGAAAAACACTCTCGCTCCCCCAATAATGAATTTCCCTTTCTTGGGGGGAGTGAGCCCCCTACTTAAGTATGTGATGGAGTTTTCTCTTTTTCCCTTCCGGGGAAAAGCACGAAACCCAGCCCAAACATCGGGATGCTCCGCCTGTATGTTTAAAACCCCTTTTTTTAAAAGTTTGGGGTGATCAGTATTTTGGCCTTTTAAAAAAGGGCCCATTTTTAAACACTTGGAAAATGCCCTCCTTGACCCGGGGGGTTCCCCAAGTGCCCAATAAACGTCCTTACGTTTTTTTTTTAAGGTCAGTTAGTGGGTTTCTAAAAGGGGCAAAATTGGGGGGCCTAACCCAAAACGATAGTAACCCACGATACCAAAAAAGGCCCCATCCCCTCCCCTTTTGGGTTGTGGGTTGTGGCTAGCCCTGAAATCGCCCAAAACCTTATTAATTGGGGTTTAAAAATAACACCACTACCCTATCATGCCCCCCGGGTTTACCGGGTTTCCCTCCAGTCCTAAAGACAATTCCAAGGGTTTGTTTTCCCCCCGGCCCTTAAAGGGGAATTAAGCACAGCCTTACCTTTGGCGATGGCTTTTTCCAGCCCCCGCAAAAGTTTATGATGTCATCCAATATGCCGAAAGCATATCGGTGGGGTTTAAAGGAGGGACATCCTTTAAAATTTTTGGGAAAGGGGGCCCGGGGGCCCCCCATGAAAACCGAAAAGGCAGGCAGACGAAACTGGAAGAGCCAGGGGGTTTGTGGGAAAAACCCGTCTTCTCTTTGGCTTGATCGGCCCGGGGGAACTTGCCATTAGTTTTTGGTGAGGTAAAGGGTGGGAAAAAATTTTCTTGCATGAACCAACCTCTCAATTAGCTCGTCGACCCGGGGGCTTTTGGGTAGCATGGGAACCTTGAGACTTCTTTAAGCTTGCCGGGAAATCATTACAAAGCGAAAATAAACCCCGCCCGGTTTTTTTGGGATGAGCACAATGGGGTCGCCCAAATCATTGGGAAAACTCTTCAATCACCCCGAGGTCTAACAACTTTTTGGCCCCCTCAGATATGGGCCCCCCAAACGACCCCGGGGAAAACCCCGAAAAAGGTTTCAAATGAAACCTTAACTCCGGGGTTCATTGATTTTTCTCATTTTTTTATAAATTTTGCCTCCTGGTCCCCTCCTAGAACACACCCTTTTTTTTCTTTTGTAGGAATTCCAGGCCCCCCCTGTTCTGAGACTTTGACGGGGCCTTTGATACATGTACCTCTTAAAACCACACTCGGGGGGGTATTTCCCCTGCCCAAGGGGTTCCCCCTTGCCCTTCCAAAGGGGTTTAAGTAAATTAAATTTTTTTCACCTGCTCGGTTTTTCCCGGTCTACCGGGCGGGTTTACACTTTGTAATTTGCTTCCCCCATTTTTCTCCCAATTTAAATGGGGCCCTTGCCACTTTGCCAGGAACTTACTCTCAAGGTGGGCACGAGCCTAGCACCCGATCCCCAGGGTTTTAAAACTCCTAAAATTTTGGGCCCTTTTGTTATATTTCCCCTCTGGGGCCCCTTGTGCCTGTTTTAAATGTTCCCTAAACCCATGGGCTTCGCTGCGATTCGGTCCTTTCATTAGGGGGATATGCTCGATTACACTCCTGTGGGGCGTGGGCCCTCTTTGCTCCAAAGGGCTTTTTTTGGCTTTATTCAGAATCCCCGTGGGCAAACTACCATAGACTAAAATCAAAAGGGGAAAAACCCTGTCGAGGGCTGTGGGAACCCCCCGATTTAGAACCTCAAATATGGCAGCAACTTCCCCCCGTCCCTTTCCCCTCCTTACTGACCACCTTTTTTTAGCATACTTTTAGCGCCCTTGGTTTAAATCGTTTTAAAAAGCCATCCGTTTGGGGGTTAAAAATACGGATGACGCAAAAGTTTAATTTCTAAAATAAAATTTTAAAAACTCCTTCAAAACCCTGGACATGAAGGGGGGTTTCCCTTTGGGCTTGAGGGGTCTCTTTTTGGGATACCTGTACAAGAAAACATATGGAAAAAATCCTTCGAAAAAATTTTTAGAAGAGGTGCCCACAAAAGGGACAGCCTCCCCGGGGAAAGGGTGGCGTTATCTAACAAATACCCGTATATTTTGAAGGGGCCCCCCGCAAAACTTTATTAGAGGGCCCCACTAAGTCCATCGCAATCCTTCAAAAAGGGGACTTCTTTGATGGGGAAAGGCACCAAGGGGGGTCCGGAAAATTGGGGGGTTTGGAGCGGGAAATTGACACTCTGGGGGGACCACAAGGGACCACTTCACATCAGTATACACCCCTGGCCAGAAAAAAAACCCCCTGAAGAATCGTTCTTGGGTTTTTTTAGTGCCCCCCCAATACATGGTTTTTTTTGGGGGAAGGTCTAAGACCATTCTCCGATAGGGGTGGGGGGACCCCCATTTTTCTCCCCCACCTCCCCTTTAATTTTATCATTGGTACAAAGGTCTGAGTGGGCCATTGCGGATACCCCCGTATTTAGCCCCCCGGGGATTGAGGCCCCTCCCTTAACCCCCCAAAAAATTTTTCCCCCGCTTTTTCCAAGGTTGGGGGCTTTGAAGCTGAGCTGTACCCAAAATTTTCCTGTGAGACCTCTAAATTTAGGGCATAGCAGCCCGTTTTTCCTTTCCCCCTCATTTTACCATCAGAACTGCTAGGGGGGAAAAAATATCACAAAACCCTTTTGGGGTCCGCCCTACTGCAGGAGTTTTAGCCCTCCCTTAAAGGCTCTGGGTCAAAATGCAAACCGAACATTACCTTTAAATTTTTACAGTAGATGGTACACATTTTTGCCCCAATTCCCCCGAATAAAGGGGGAAATCTCTTCCCAGAAACACCGTGTGCATGAGAGACCCCAACTGCGCCCCCCTTCAAGGGGCACGTCCGCAATTTGTCTCTATTTTTTACAGGGCGGTAGGGTACTCTTTTTTGTCCCCCTGGACGCACAGGACCCCCCTTTGCCCGTCCCGTGGGAAAATTTTAGGGGGGGTTTTGGGGGGGACTGGCTTGGGACCCCCGGGGGCCCGCTTCCGGGGGTCCCCGTAGAGCGTCAAGGAAAGTCATTCAAACCCCCTTTTACACATTTGGGGATCAGTCTCCACTACATCCCCTGCAGAGCAAAACCAGCCGTGCAAATAAAAAACCTCCGTCTAAACCGTATCACAGTCCCCTTTGGGTTTTTAGGGGGAAGGGGACAGTTGTTGTAAAAATGGCCAGGACCACACACAGCCAACACAACATGCGGAACCCCCGGGCCCCCACGAGGCTCTGCCCCTTTCCCGGGGCTGTCCATTTGGGGTCTTTCCATCCCTCCATTTGGGTTTCCCCCTCTGAAACCCCCTCCCCCTTGGGGACACTTCTTAAACCCCCCTTTGATATGGGACCCGCCTTACCCGAAATCCCCGACGGTTTTTCTGTTCCCCCGGGTTGGGGCGCCCGGAAGGGCCCGGGTTTTTAAGCAAGCCCTCGGGCTTTTTACCTCCGACAGGCATAGGTGTTGGGCATCTTTAGGGCCCCCTTGTCCTACCCCCAAGGCTGGATCTCTGGGGTCGCGACCGGAAAATTGCCAGTACGACCATTCCACCATCCGCCAGGCGTCGACCTCGGGCTTAGCCACTTTTTCACCAGGTAAAAACCAGGTCGTACATCTGAGACCGGGCTGGTGGGGGTTCCGAAAAAAGTCCAGTTGTGTACCCGCCGAGGCGCCATTGGTGTTTTACCCCCAGGCGAGCCGAATCTCAGCCTTTAATTTGGGCATTTTCCCTTTGGCATTTCCGCTAGGTCGAAATACGCTTCTGTGTTCCCATCAGGAAAGGCGCCAACACTCAGCCCGGGGGGGCGCAGGTAGACCCCAACGCCCCCAAAACCCATTTCAAAGATGCAAGATAGGCCTAACGTCGTCCGTGGGCGTCATTTCTGCAGGGCGTCTGTACGACCCGGGGGTGGCGGGAAGGGAGGGACGTCCCTTCACATTTTGGGGCCATAGTTGGACTTTGCTCCTGAGCTGCCGGATAATTGTGCGCTCCGCAGGGCGAGACGTTTGGGCCCTCTACAAAAAGGCTTTTGTTTTCACCCTTGCTCGGGGTTCCCCGTGCCCCTTTTGGGCGGGTTTGCAGTCATCAGTTGGAGACTTGAGTTGGCCTGGATTAACTGTTTGAGCAGTTCATCCAGTTTCAGTCTCGGGTTTTGCACTGCTGCAGCTTTTACCCGGACAGGGATTTCGAAAAAACGCCCTGTCAAACGTGTGTATGTCCTTTTCGTCCAGCCCCATTAAAAGCACCATATTGAGGGACCAGAAAAGGTAGGCACGTGGGCTTCAGCAACAGAGACAGGGACACAACTTACATTTTCAAGCCCCAGGCGTTGCCGGGGTTATTGCAGCAAAACAAAAAACAAACAACCTTGACTTCAGGCAAAACAGAAAAATAAAACCCCTCTCGGCGGAGCCTCATAGACACAGGATTACCCTGTACTTGGCACAGTTTGGGCAATTAAGCATTTTTCCAAGACATTTTCCTTCGAGACACAAGTATACATCAGACCCTAAAACGGCCTGCGCCCTAGCTTTATAGGCCGAGCCCCGCCCACCTGGGGCTGGAGTGGCCACCCACCCGGGTCTTTGACAAATCCAGGAAAAGCCGACCCAGACCAAAAGCGGATTTGGGAAACCCCTTATACCAAACATGTCAGTAACAATTTTTTATGGGCACACAAACTGTTGGCTTCCCTTCACCGAGACCAGGCCTCTCGGTGACACGCATTATTTCCCCATACCCCCAAAGGCCCCATGGGAGAGAAATTTTAGAGAAAAAATCTCCCCTCAATAATGCCGCCTGTCACTTCCACAATATATTATAACATAATAATATATATATATATATTAAAAATTTTATATATATATATTATATATATTAATATAATATATATAAATCTATATAAAGCCACTGGCTTTCATGTGGGTGCCTTTTTTTGTAGGGGGTATGAGGGTCAATGAAATATCTGGTAGTCATAAGTTCAATGCAAGCTCAATGACGGGCCCCTACAAAAAAGGGGAAAGGTCCCCATCCGGGAGGGTAAAGTAAAGGGTGTAAACCCATTTTATTTTATTTTAACCATTGGACTTACTTTTTTCTGTGTAAATCCGCGGGGCTGATAGGTGTCTGGTTTAGAAAACCGATTTTTAAATACCCTATTAGGGAGCTCTGAGTTAATTTGGGATAATCCTCATTCAGGAGCCTCATTCAATAGCTACAAAGTGGCTACAAAGTGCATCTCTCGCTCTGGAGAACACAGCACAACTGTGCATTATTTCATGAACAGTTGATTGGATTTAATGAAATGTGTAATGCTTCATATCCCCTGCGGGGGTGCTGCAGATAAACTGAACACTACGTTCCAGCCAGAGATTATAACTGATTGCTGGGGTTGCCAGCAGAGGACCCCGTGGACCCTTTTAACAAAAACTGTTTGAAGCAGAAGACCTCATTAAATGATAACAATTTTTCTGAATACATAAAGAGAAAGAAAACAGAGTATGTTAATCTCCACAAAAGACTCTATTTGCAGTACTGAGATGAAGAGCAGGAACAGCCACCTGGGCTCTCCATTGTGCTACAAGCTTTACTGCTCACCGAATCACGGCGTATCCTCGCTGCAGCTATTGAATTTGTCACACTCTACGTTCCTTCCTATCAATTGTTCTCCACAATCTAAAAGAGGGTTGCAGATACCGTGCTTCTCGGTTGCACTTTGAGCTTTTCACACGGTTTTCCATGCTTCTAACATATTTTCATAAACATCGATGATGACAGTTACAATTCACAAACATAATGAGTGTTGCCACCTAGTGCACATTTGGCACGCCGACATTTTTGAACATTTAAATGTAAAAAAAAATCCTCAAAAAGGACTAAAACCTATATCCATCCTCTTACATCTAAACTACAGTAATATCACATTAGATTTTTTTTCAGCGTTTTTTTGTGTAAACTTTTCAATAAATCAACAATAATATAAAATAATGTTTCAATTGTTATGTGCATGTAAGGCAGCGTTCACATGGCGTACTGCGGCGCAGACAATGTACACGGCACAATACGCCTAATGATGAAAGTACGTGCTGGCCAGTACATACTTTCAACAGAGCTACAGCCCGGCCTCCTGTTGCTTTCATTTTTCCGAATTATGCACCAGGGAAAACGTTGGCTTATCATACCATATTTACGGGGTGTACTACAGGTGCATTGCAGCGCAATAACGTCCCGCAAATATGTCTTGTGAACATACCCTAAGTCAGAAAGAACGTCAGTTGAAACCAGAAGTTTCCATACACTATAAAAAATACACATCTGCATGTTTTTCTCCCTATGTGACATGAAATCAGAATAAACCTTCCCTGTTTTAGGACAATTAGGAACCAAAATTATTTATGTTTGCTAGAATAATGAGAGAATTTTTAAGGCATTTTTTATTACTTTCTGCAAAGTCAAAAGTTTCCATACACTAGGATTACTCTGTCTTTAAACAATTTGGGACAGCCCATATGATGTCATGTCTCTGGAAGCTTCTGATAGGTTTATTAGCAACATCGGAGTTAATTAGAGACACACCTGTGGATGTATTTTAAAAAACATCAGCAACACACTGCTTCTGTGTGTAACATCATAGGAAAGTCTAAAGAAATCAGCCAAGATATCAGGAACAAAATTGTGGACTTGCACAAGTTTTGATCATCCTTAGGTGCAATTTCCAGATACCTGAAGGTGCCTCATTCACCTGTAAAAACAATTATACGCAATTACAAACAAGAAGGGAATGTCCAGCCATCATACCGCTCAGGAAGAAGATGGGTTCTATGTCTCAGAGTTGAATGTGCTTTGGTTTGACATGTGCATATCAAACCAAGAACAAAAGCAAAACTATTTGTGAAAATGCTGGCAAAAGCTGGTAAGATTGTGTCATTATCCACAGTGAAACAAGTACTGTATCAACATGGGCTGAAAGGTCACTCTGCCAGGAAGAAGCCATTACTCCAAAAGAAACATATAAAAGCCAGATTAATGTTTACAAATGCACACAGGACAAAGACCTACATTTTTGGAGACCTGTCCTGTGGTCTGACAAAACTAAAATTGAAATGTTGGCTATAATGACCATCATTACGTTTGGAGAAAAAAGGGAGAAGCTTGGAATTCTAAGAACAACAATCAACTGTGAAACACAGGGGTGGCAGCATTATGTTGTGGGGTTGTTTTTCTGCAGGAGAGACTGTTGCACTTCACAAAATAGATGGCATCATTAGGAAAGAAGATTAAGTGGCAATGCTGAAGCAACATCTCAAGACATCAGCCTGGAAGTTACAGCTTAGATGGAAATGGGACTTCCAAATAGACAATGAGCCAAAGCATACTGCCAAACTGGTTACAAAGTGGCTTAAGGAGAACCAAGTCAATGTTTTGGAGCGGCCATCACAAAGCCCTGATCTCAATCCTATTAAAAAATTTATGGGCAAAGCTGAAAAGGCAGGTGTGACCTACAAACATGGCTCAGTTACACCAGTTCTGTCAGTGGGGAAATTCTTACCAACTATTGTGAGAAGCTTGTGGAAGGATCCAAAACGTTTGACCCAAGTCATACAGTTTAAGAGCAAAGCTACCAAATACTAATGAAATCTATGGAAACTTTTGACTTTGCAGAAAATATTGTAGAATAGAAATTCCTTAAAAAATTCTCTCTCTCATTATTCTGCATTTTGCAAATATAAATAATTTTGGTTCCTAATTGCCCTAAAACGGGAAAGGTTTATCCTGATTTCATGTTAGATAGTGAGAAAAACATGCAGATGGGGCTTTTTATATAGTGTATGTAAACTTCTGGTTTCAACGGTAGATATTGAAGTATGGTTGATATGAGGAACTTCTTAAGACCCTCCTTAACCTCGTTGTGCGGTATCCAAATTAATCACTAATCCATAATTAAAACATATGCCTATGAATGAAAAGAGATGCTGACATAGTTGTCAATGTAAGTCTTCTGGTTTATTACAAACAATACATGAGTTTATATAACTTCTGTTTAAGGCCGATCATGTTTTTAACATATTAATAAAACAATACATCATTATGCATGGATAAAAAATTCTATTGGTCAAACAACTTAATCAAGCTTCCCTTTAATTATCATACCAGATCCCACCCTGATACTTTTATTGGTTACTGTCCATTACACATAATCTGCTACTTTATTCTAAATTGATCGGTGAATACTATAATCCAATCAAACACCTTATTCAATTCTTGCTTCAACATCATTGTAGTTAGCCTAAACACAGGTGTGGTCAAATGTTGCTTAATGCTACGCTTCCTGGTAAAGGTTTACAGACAGGCTGTGATTCAGCATTTTCTGGGAAAGAAGTCAATTTCTACAAAATAGAGAGATACAGAAAAAATAGGGAAGTATCCTTTTAGCAGATAGAAATGTATCAGCGTAGCAAAGTTAATGAAAAGTACTGATCAGTTAAACAAAGATGGAAGAAGTAGAACAAAAGGGAAGTCTAAGCCATTTGGTCTCATTAAAAATTGCAAACTTAAATCACCAAGTTAATTCAAAAGAACAACAACATTAAATTACGTAATTGCCATAACAATCTACAGTTTGATCAGTTTCACAAAAAAGCTATATGTGTAAAATGTATAATGTTTCAGTATTTCCTTGTCTCACTATAACAAGGTATCAAAGTATCGCTGGAAGAGAGAAGACCTCTTGGGGGAAACATTGGAAAATGAGGCCAACACACAACCAAAAACATACGGACGGTAATCTTAATGACAGAAAACCAAAGCAAATATTCGATTGCTAATCCACCAAGAGTTCCCTGGATTTGATTTGTACAATACTATTTTGTATATTTAAAAGGTGATACTAAGGACAATATGTATGAATGGGGCTGCGCCAGTCTTCTGCCGTGCTTTGCGACCAAAAACCTGTTGTAGGCTTGTTCTATAGATGTATTGTAGCGGCTGGAGTAGTGGATCCTCTAGACCACTGCTACGCCAGGGAGCGAAATCTAAGTAGGTCCCAGTGTTCACCAGAGCCCGCCACAAAGCAGGTTGGGCTTATTGCAGCGGGAGTCCTACCAGGTCACTACCCTTGGTGCGACTTGCTTGCAGAGGCAGCCAAGGTGTAGCGAGGTACAGAATCGTTAGAGAACTCATAGTCGGGGACAGCCAGGAAGGTCAGGACAGGTGGCAATCGTTCGTGGCCGAGGGACAGAGGTAACTTTTACAGTACACTGTATAGCAACGGAACAATTTCAGGAACGCTTTCTCAGTAGGCACAATGTAATAAAGATCCGGCAAGGGAATCAGGAATGGGCATAGTTAAAGGGGTTTTGCCACCATGTAATGTTGACGTGGGAACCTTCAAAATGGGTATTTAATCACTTTTCTAAATATATGTGATTACAAAAAGTGAAGACTCTGAGAGCTACAGCATTTCTCAATCCCCCTTAGTTACCTGAAAGCTTCCACTAGACACGACCAGAGGGACCAGAGGAGCTGACAGGCCGCGCTTGCGTGAAACACTTCTTATCTGATGACAGGGAAATTGAATGAGCTTTTAAGGGACAGGGAAGAAAGTGCAGTCTATGAGGCTGTGTCTTGCTGTATTGAGAATCCACTGTTGTACTGTTTATTATTTCACTTAAGTTTTGAGACGCTCCCTTATTCCTCACTCCTTGCTCACCCCCTCCCTCTCTCCCCTGCAGCCTTCATGACTCAGCATGATTTGTTTTTATTCTACTCCCGTGTTGAGAAGAGGTAAGTAACTGGCGTCCTGGCAAATACCTTTTAAATAGGGTCAGCGTCCAGTTATCACCAATCATCAGTGCACAGGCCTTTTAAATTTAAGAGAGCCATCACAAGCGCCCTAGGGAGCGGAGACACGTGCACTGGGAGGCAGGGACATTGGCTGGAGCGCAGACAGGTGTGTAGCTGCGGAGCGGAGTAGAGCGGTGAGCGTGCCCGCAGCCTGGCATGAGGGTTGTGTTATCACTCACCACCAAGACACGGTGTGAGGGTTGCAGGAGTACCCGTGATATGTATGAGCAGTTATACGCCCAAACTTCCTGTATTCTTCACCAAACGCGACACTTTTGCATGCACCAAGTTTGCACGGAGGGCATTGTCGTGTTGCACCACAATCATACTGAGCAACTCTACTTGCGCGGACATGTGAGTATCTGCGGGACAGAGGAGAACAGTGAGCGTGCCCGCAGCCTGACATGAGGGTCACGGCATCGCTCACCACTGAGTTACGGTGTAAGGGTCACAGGAGTACCCGTGAAATGTATGAACAGTCATACGTCCAAACTTGATTAATTCTGCATCAGACACTTTTACATGCACAAAGTTTGCACGGAGGGCATTGTCGTGTTGCACCAGAATCATACTGGGCAACTCTACTTGTGACTCTTCTCATATCGGGTATCTCCACTTGTGGCTCTTTTGATACTGAGTATCTCCACATCAACATCATATGATCACTCAGATCAATAAGGACGTGTAGATGGTAAATGCTATCTGCTGTGATATGTAGGGAAGCGCTAATCAATTGGCAAACATACTGAATCCAAGCACAACATGCGCTGGTTTTATCAATGAATCTTAACATTGAGACGACATGAAAATCCACTGCTGTATCTATTTATAACCCCTAACCTGCCACCAGTGGGATCTAATCCTTTATCAATGACTCTGTTATGAGGTGTGAGCTAAAAATAACCGGCACGAAAATAACACCTATTTTTTTTCCCAGCATCACAGAATCACACTGATTGGGGTTGTTACTAGAATAGATAATGGTGTCAACAGCCTCACGGTATTGTTTCCAAGGAGCCGTCATTGAAGGGGAGAGTTAACACTTAGTTAACTCCACTGAATAAAATCAGAAGGAAAAGTAGGAGAAGGAAGACATTTCAAGAATCATATATACTGTATAATAAGGCATCTTATAATATGCATTTTATGCAGGGCCACCATCAGGAAATTAAGGGCCCCGCTCGCTTCCAAAAAACTAAAAAAAAACTAAAAAAAATCCCTGTGGGGTGAACGAGAAACAAAATACAATAGCACATTGTTTTGGGGTTTAGACCATACATGTTACGTACTGACCCATAGAATAAAGATAAGTGGCAAAAAAATACCACATTATGACTGCATGTTGCTATGATGACGACGCGCCGCCTACACCGGGGTGATACTCCTTTCATGTTCTAGGTCATAAGCCTAAGGCTTGGGGCCTAGGTCACTACATTCTGCTACCTGCACAGTGGCACACCAAGTGGGGAAGGGAGCAGAAGGCTCCCTGCTCCGCTATACTTTTCAATTGAGCACGCACATTCAATTAAGAAAAAATAGCACTGTTCTTTTTACCAACCATGTGAAGTAAGGGGGCAGTAG
Organism: Phyllomedusa bahiana; assembly: GCA_025379985.1. Lineage (NCBI taxonomy): Eukaryota > Metazoa > Chordata > Amphibia > Anura > Hylidae > Phyllomedusa > Phyllomedusa bahiana. The sequence continues at coordinate 40,719 of JAODAL010010312.1, forward strand.
TTGCCAACAGCAGCAGGCACCCCCCTTGTTTAACAGTTCGGCCAGGCCCCATACAGCAGTACCAGTAATACTGCCCTAACTGCGACCCTGATTATACATGATACGATGCCCCTGATGCCCCTGATACATCTATATAGGATAGGGAATTTCAAGGTCCCACCTAATGTTCTTAGACTTTATAGTAGGAGAACATTAGAAGGGATATATCACCCTCCAGCTGCTGCTTATTTGAGTATGGGACCGATTCCTGTCCAACATTTATGGTACAAAGCACTTGTTGGATAAGGTCTTGACTCTAGAGGGATGTACTGTATAATGTATGGTAAAGGAATTAACCGGTCCTATTTCAGGGTAGTAGATGCAGTTCTCAAGGACGTAGCTATAGGGAGTGCAGAGGTAGCAGTCACTACCAGGACCTGCAGTCTGAGGGGGCCCCAAAAGCCCTTCTGCCACAGCATTGTCAATGACACATGGTAAGTGCAGGGGCCTCATTTCACTATTTGCACTAAGGCCCAGAAGCTTCAAGTTACGCCTCTGGAGGTACTGTAGTCCATGGCTCAGGAAAATAAGGGGTTTGTATCACCAACTGGCTGCCACCCGTTGAGCATGGGAGTTATAAAAAATAGAAGGTCCAATTTCACGGGCAGTGTTGGGCAAATCAGGTACCCAATATGGTGGCCTTTAGTGTTACAGCATACTCTTTCTCCATGTCGACACTAGATGAATGGTATCAGGCTGAGGGGCTGCATAAAGATTATAGTATTCCATCTTTATTTCAAAATCAGAGGGCCACTGTGCTTAACCCCCGGGCCTATAAGGGTCAAGATATTTTAAAAGGTGACCCTGGGAAGAAGAGTTAATTTAGTGCAACCCAAGTCATGTTTAAGATCTGAATGTCTCTAGGAATATTTATTTTACCATAGTTAGAATACCAATTATTGCTCTAACTTCTTTCCCATCCAGATTGCGGCCAATTAAAAAATAGACTGTTTAGTTTGTTAATTAAACTGACCTTTCTATAAGCAGATGGAAAACACAGATAAAAGGCTGAAACCACCTTGGAATGAGGGTTGGAGGCAGGCGGACATTATCCAGAGCCCTGCTGCTGTGGTGTCCTTCCAATTATCTCCAGGCATTTCCAATTTTTTGATCTATGATCCAATGCTAGGGCCAAAGTCATTCTAAATACCAAAGGTAATAACCCTTTAAAGGGGTTTTGCCTTGAGTAAAATCCTTTTCTGAGGCCGGCTTATAGCTTGCTAAGAGCCGACCTCATTGAAAGAGGAGATGGTTGCGCTTGTGAAGCTCTCCCTCATTTAGGTCTAGGGAGTTCCAAGTACAGCCGAGCACGGTCGGAACTGGGGGGCTTGAGGCCTGAGGCTTGAGAAAGAAGGCATAGCCTTTGAAACGTCACAGCACACGTGTGCGGTTAGCTCTATGTTTGGCGTCTCCTGGCTATCCTGTTTGGATCAACGAAATATTCATAAGAAGCTTATTGCTGGACTTTAAACCATAAGTATAACACGATACTTGTCTATTATTCTTACACTTTTTATAGGTGTCATAAAATGTTGGACTGTTCGTGATATTGAATAAATTCTAAGAGATATATTTAAGAAAAGAAAAGTCTCCCATAACTGAAGTTTGAAGTGTATTGGAGCTGGGGAGGTAGCTCATATGGCGACTTTTACATAAGTGGTATACGATAAGAGTTGGTTTTGTTAATAAGGACTGTCTGTGTATCAAGCCAGTGATCAGGGCACACTGTGTGCTGCCCTGACTGGTGCCTATGTCTAACTGACACAGATTATAATTCATTAGCACATATGAATATGCTAATACATTACTAAGTGTAAAAAAAACTGTGCATTAGTTATCCCTTGATGGATAAAAAAAAGTTAAAAACAAAAAACTGTAGAAAAAAAATAAATAATACTAAATATTTGATAAAAAAGTTATTGTGCATACATTACACAAAAATAAAAACCCTACAAATATTAGATATCTACATGACTATAATAACCTGTAGAATTAAACAGGTTATTTAGTGTGAAATGTGTATGATGTAAAAAAAAAATAATAATTTAAAAAAGCCTCCCAAAAAAATTTAGAAAAAAAATATTCTGTAGTAATTTATTTGTAACCTTAAACTATGCCCCCCAAAAATACAACCTCTCCGGCACAAAACAAGCCCCCATACAACTGTGTCACTTAAAATATAAAAAAAAGTGATGGCCGTTTAAACACAAGGAGGCAGAAACTACAAAATTTAGTTGCTCACTAAGTACTTTTCTGTCCTTCGGCTTAAGGAGTTAAAGGGGGTGTGTCATCAAAAAATTACCTATTGTTTTTATTAAACAAATATTTTTTAAGAATGTTTTGTTGTTTTATTTCCACATCACTTTCAATATGTTTTAAAAATTCTTAAATCCTGCAGTTCTCACTTTGGCCACTAGAAGTCAATGGGTCTGCTTCTGTTCACAGGCTCCTATGTCCATGAAGCTGTTGTAAAATATCTCTCTAAATGCTGCTAATAGCAGCTCAGGCAAGATGGCCGCCACCATAATCATATGCAGACAACAGAAACGAGAAATCTACATTCAAAAAATCAAAATGGCTCAGAAGAAAACAATATGTATTAGTGTCTGGTTTTAATTAGCAAAAAAATTGGCGACAGATTCCTTTTAAGTGCCCAATAGAAGGGGTTTATAGTAAACCTCACCACTTATTTACTACCCCCATTCTTCTAATTTATAACACATACCTCCCATTGTTGTTCACCCCTTCCACCTCATACGTCCCAATCTTAATGCAGGGCCATTAGGCCACCCTACCAAATATTTAGGTCAAACAACTCCTATAGCCCCTCTCTCAGCTCCAAGGAACACCTTAACTCTGTGGACGTGATCATTTTCCCCTTGATGCCCCCCAAATCACTATATAGCTCTCTAGCATTGTTATAAAGAAAGTTCTTATGGAAGGGGCATTCCTTATGGCTCGGGTCAAAGATACAGTAGATGCTTAGGTAATCACTTGCTAAGGAAAGAGCAGTAAGGAAAATCTCAAAGGTCAATTGGATTAAGGGTCAAGTTGTCAGCTGACAACTCTTTATGTAACCTTCAATCATTCAACTTTTCTTTTTTTTTTTAATTAGATACAAAAAAATATGTGAAAAAGTTCCAGGATCTTATACATGGAAAGGACTAGCTCTCTCAGTGCCCAAAGTAGGGGCTTCAACATGAACCCTGGTCCTTGATATCCTCATCTTCACCAGTTTCTATTTGATTGCCCTTTAATGCCCCCAATAGAGGGGCTTCAGAATGAACCTCATCACCCCTGATCCTTGTTACCCCCAGCCAAGCTCATACTGACTCACAAAGGAACAGGGGAAACCCAATGTGGACCCCTAAGCATGGCAGATCTGGAGTTGCCTTTTAACTGCATTTAAATCCTTGGGAGAGGCAAAAGGACAGAGAGAAAGAGATAGAAAGCTTAAGCCAGAGTATAAGAGGCATGTACAGCAGCTTTAGAAAACCCCCAGTGGGCCCCTGGCATTGTGGGCCACTGGGAAGAGTGGGCCTGGGGCCATTTTTTAGGGAGAAAGGCAGAGAAAGAGAGACAGAGGCAAGAGTTATGTGTAATTATGTACTGTAGCTGTAGGGTGGGCATGAGAATCAACTTCACTGGTGGATCCCAAGGATAAAATTTACTGGTGGACCACCAAAATTCAACTCTACTGCATAGCCCCAAGAATCATCTCCACTGATGGGCCCAAGAATCATCTCCACTGATGGGCCCAAGAATCATCTCCACTGGTGGGTCCAAGAATCAACTTCACTGGTGGGCCCCAAGAATCAACTCCATTGGTGGGCCCCAAGAATCAACTCCACTTGTGGGCCCCAAGAATCAACTCCATTGGTGGGCCCCAAGAATCAACTCCATTGGTGGGCCCCAAGAATCAACTCCATTGGTGGGCCCCAAGAATCAACTCCACCGATTGCCCAAAGAATCAACTAAATTGGTGGGCCCAAGAATCAACTCTACTGTTGGCCCCAAGAATCAACTCCACTGGTGGCCCCAAGAATCAGCTCCACTGGTGGCCCCAAGAATCAGCTCCACTGATGAGCCCAAGAATCAACTCCATTGCTGGATGCAAGAATCAACTCCATTGCTTGGCCCCAAGATTCAACTCTACTGGTAGGCTAAAGAATCAACTCCACTCCATGGGCTCCAAGAATCAACTCCATTGGTGGGCCCTAAGAACAAACTTCACTGGTGTGTCCCAAGATTCAACTCCACTGGTGGGCTCACGAATCAAATTCACTAGTGGGCCCAAAGAATCAACTCCACAGGTGGACCCAAGAATCAGCTCCACTGTTGGGCTAAAGAATCAACTCCACTGGTGGCCCCAAGAATCAACTTTACTGGTGGCACTAAGAATCAACTCCACTAGTCGGCCCCAAGAATCATCTCGAATGGTGGCCCCAAGAATCAACTCCCCTGGTGGGCCCCAAGAATGAACTCCACTAGTGGACTCCAAGAATCAACTCCACTGGTGGCCCCCAAGAATCAACTCCACTGGTGGCCCCCAAGAATCAACTCCACTGGTGGATGCCAAGAATCAGCTCCACTTGAGGGCCCAAGTATCAGTTTCCCCTGTGGACCTCAAGAATCAACTTCACTGGAGGAACTGGAGGACTCCAAAATCACCTTCCTCAGTGGGCCCCAGGCACCCCAGTTTGACACTGCTCGCTAGGTGGCAAGAACAGTGAAGGGTTGATATTTTCATTGTTTTGGGAATAATTCTGGACGTGAAGATCCCTTTTGCCCATCAGATCCGCTTCCAGTCTCTTAAATTATATTTACTTTGTGATTAAGATTTCTGGGCTCCTAGACTATTCCAAGAAGTTCCGCATTTAGTTAAAACTATTGTGTTTCTCCAGAGAGTTTCATCACGATACCGAGAACTGGGAATCCCACCCCAGGAAGTCGCAGAGCCGGGGACAGCTCATTGTTATGTGTGGTGACACATTGCTATCCTTGTATATTAGGCCGGGCTGTTAAACTTGCCGCACATCTGACACATCATATTTATCAGTCCAGAAGGAACGTATGGAAATGAGGGGCTGGGAGCTGTCTGCCTGCTCGAGATTCACTGCAAGGAAAGAACCAGACTCTCAACATGTGTCTTGTATCACATTTCAAAACAACTCTCTCAGTCCCGAGCAGGGCTCTGCTCTGTATTTGTTAAAGACTTGGAGCCCATGTACAGTGGAGCTGTCATCTTGCAGTTTTCTTTATAGGTCCAAAATCCTATATTGATTAATTTCCTAATCTAGATTAGTGATAGGAGCTCCACTGTTCTGCTACCGAGCTCTAAACCCCTGCGCTCATGCTTTAAAGAATTACATTTATGGATGCTGGGGAATCACTGCCAAAGTATGAGGTCAACAGGAGCTGTCACAATCCATCTGAACTGAGCGACCCCTAGTGGTGGCCGTGTACAACCAGAATTTTATTATTTAATTATAACCAGAAGGGGATTTGTAGCTGTGAAATAAAAAAAATAAGAACTTCCAAACATGGTAAAGATATAATAAAAAATGACCCACCTATTTATATACAGTATCTAACCTTACATCAATTATCCATCGTTTTCTCACCTATTGGTCTATCTATCCCATATCTATCTATCTATAACATATCTATCTATCTCATATATATCTAAGTATCTATCTATCTATCTCTCTATCTATCCATCCGACTATCTCATATCTATCTCTCTATCTCTCTCTATCTATCTATTTATCTATCTATCTATAACTATCTATCATTATCATCTATCTACATATCTTCATATCTAATCTATCTATCTATCTATCTATCTCTCTTTTATCTATTCATCCATCTCATATCTATCTATGTCTCTATCTATCTATTTATCTATCTATCTATCTATCTCATATCTATCTATCTCTCTCTCATATCTATCTATCTATCTATCTATCTGTCTATCTATCTCTGTATCTATCCATCTATCTCATATCTTTCTATATTCATCTCATATCTTTTCTACATATTACCCTTTCTCATATCTATCTATCTATCTATCTATCTCATATCTATCTATCTCATATCTATTTATCTATCTATCTACTCTCTGTATCTATCTATCCATCTCATATCAATCTATCTACATATATCTGTCTCATATTTTATCTATCTAATCATTCCTATCTATCTATCTATCTATCTACTCTGATCTCTGTATATCTCATATCAATCTATCTACATATATCTATCTCATATCTATCTATCTATTTATCTATCTCTGTATCTATCTATCCATCTCATATCGATCTATCTATTTATCTATCTATCTCTGTATCTATCCATCCATCTCATATCTATCTATCTATTCATCTCATATCTTTCTATCTATATCTATCCATTTCATATCTATCTATCTATCTATCTATCTATCTATCTATCTATCTACATCTATCTGCCTCCTTATCACAATTTTTTATTTCCTTCCATGTCTATCAATCAAGTAATGTATGTATACATCTATTCTGTTATATTTTTGTATATCAATCTTTTGCATATCCATCTACCTTTCTATTAATCACACATTTACCTACCTACCTGTCTGTCTGTCTATATCTACCTGCCTGTATTTCTATCTGTGCCTCCCTGCTACAGTCCTAGTTATGCACAGCCAGCTGTGTCACATACATAACAGCCCTATAATTTGTACGTGGGCACACAACCCTGCAGGGCACACACACATCTAAGATGCACACGGGCACAAAAATGCCTTAAATTCCAAACCTGATAATGAGACCAGGAAGGGACAAGGTATTTTGACACCTGAAATGATGAAACAAATGTGAGAAATGCAAACTGCTTCCTCTCTACTGCCTGCCTGAAAAAAGACGGGGGGGGGGGGGCAGAGTGTATAAGGATGTGTTAGATGGGTTGGGGAGTGAATCTGGCAGCTGAAGAGACTCATTAATTGCCCAGATCCTTCACATCAGAGCTGTCACTCGGAGAGGAGCAGAGGCACAGGCACCGTTTGACCTCTCAGATCTAGCTCCTGGATGAAAGCCAGAGAAGCTGAGGAGCAGAGAGGAGCGCAGGCAGCCTTTTTCACACAGCACAGGGGGGAGTGAGAGGAAGACAATGAGAGCACAGAGGGGACATTCATCCTGAGAGACGCTACTTTCCCAGAAAAGTACAAGGGATCTGGAGGAACCTTGCACCGTGGAGATACTTCTACTCCTTGCGCTAAACCTTGCACTCATTGGATCTGGTTCCTCTAGAACCTTTCGTGGAATAATTGCATCTCCAGCTGTGGCCAAGACCCTCCGATCCGTACTGCACTCATGATGAGGATTTAATCCCTATGTCGTCTGTGCTAGTAGTTACTTTTCCTCCGTGGAGTATAGGATTTGGGTGAGGATGCATTTGAACAGTGAGCCAGGGTCTGGGAAGAGAAATCCCCTCAGCTCAAAGGTAAGCTCCTGCTGTGGTTCCAGGATCACCTATGGTCCGAGGTGCACTTTCTATTGTCACCTATACCCTTCTGTGCATCTTTAATGGTCACTTATATCATGTTGTTGTCACCTATACCCTTCTGTGCATCTTCCATGGTCAACTTTATCCTGTTCTGCATCTTGCATGGTCATCTGTATTCTTCTGTGCATCTTCCATAGTCATCTGAATCCTGATGTCCATCTTCCGTGGTAACTTATATCATGTTGTTGTCACCTATACTCTTCTGTGCATCTTCCATGGTTAACTTTATCCTGTTCTGCATCTTGCATGGTCACCTGTATCCTTCTGTGCATCTTCCATGGTCATCTGAATCCTGATGTCCATCTTCCATGGTCACTTATATCATGTTGTGGTCACCTATTCTCTTCTGTGCATCTTCCATGGTCAACTTTATCCTGTTCTGCATCTTGCATGGTCACCTATACCCTTCTGTCCATCTTCCATGGTCACTTATATCATGTTGTTGTCACCTATACCCTTCTGTGCATCTTCCATGGTCAACTTTATCCTGTTCCTCATCTTGCATGGTCACTTGTATTCTTCTGAGCATCTTCCATGGTCACCTGAATCCTGTTGTCCATCTTCCATGGTCACTTATATCATATTGTGGTCACCTGTACCCTTCTGTCCATTATCCAGGTCAACTTTATCCTGTTCTCCATCTTGCATGGTCACCTGTATCCTTCTGCGTCTTCCAAGATCACCTCTATCATGCTGTGCGTCTTCTTTGGTCACTTCCTTCCTCCATAGTCACTTATATCCTTCTGAGCATCTTCTACAGTCACCAGTACAATGTTGTGTTCACCTTTATCCTGTTGTGTATTATCCATGATCACCGATACTTTGTGTACATATCTATAGTCACCTATACCTGCTGTGCACCTTCCATGGTCACTTATAGTCCTCTTTATGGTCACTTATTCCAGATCCACATCTTTCATGATCACCTATAGCTTGCTGCAAATCTTTTGGTCACCTATATCTGTTGTGCACATGTTTGATCACTTATACCTGCTGTGCACCTTTCATGGTCACTTGTAGCCTGATGTAAACCTTAATGGTCACTGTATACTTGCTGTACATCTTCCATGATCACCTATAGCCTTCTGTACATCTTTCTAGTTACCTATAGCCCGTGGTCAATCTTTATGGTCACATACTCCTGCTACTCATCTACCATGATCACCTATAGCCTGCTGTGCACCTTCCATGGTCACCTATAGCTTGCTGTGCACCTTTCATTGCTACTTATAGCCATCTGTGCATCTTTCAGGGTCACCTATAGCCTACTGTGCACATTCCATTGTCACCTGTAGCCTGATGTGCCCATTCTATTGTCACCTATAGCCAGCTGTGCATCTTTCATGGTCACCTGCACCTGTTGTATATCTTTATGGTCACCTATAGCCACCTGTTCATCTTTAGGGTCACAATAAGCTGCAGTCCAGCTTCCATGGTCACCTATGGCCCGTTGTGAATATTCCATGGTCAGTTGAGGTATGTGCTTCTTTATGGTCATCTATACATACTGAGCACCTTCCATGGTCAACTATATTCAGCTCTGCATGTTTATGGACACATATAGGTGTCGTGCACCCTCCGTGGGCACCTATAGCCTGTAGTGTATTGTTCTGGTTACTGAGAGATTATAGAGTTTCCTTGCTCATACAACTCAGGTTCTCATGGATCCCGTCATCTGTCTTCTTTTGTTTCATTGTTAGCTTTGGTCAATATCTGCTTTGCAATATATATTATTTTGGTCTGTAACTGACTCTGAGACCTCAGTGTATGCACATAAAGGATATGATGATTATACATTGTACTTCTTATATAAGAAGTAAAGTGCATGGAATATATACAGTGTCTCACATGTGTCTCCTTCATATACAAACAGCGGGGCATGGGCTGATGGGGTACATGACATGCTATGTGACAAGGTGGCACCGGGAATGGGCTGGTGGGGTACAGTACATGACATGCTATGTGATAAAGTGGCAGGGGTATGGGCTAATAGGGTTTCTGAATATGCTTTGTACCAAGGTGGGGTATGGGCTGGTGGGGTACGGTACATGACATGATATGTGACAAGATGACACAGGTTATGGGCTGGTGGGGACAAGAAAATGCTTTCTACCAGGGTGGCACGAGGTATGGGCTGGTGGGGTACATGATAGGTTATGTGACAAGGTGGCACAAGGTATGGGCTGGTGGGGTACATGACGTGATGGGACAAGGTGGCACAAGGTATGGGCTGGTGGGGTACATGACGTGTTATGTGACAAGGTGGCACAAGGTATGGGCTGGTGGGGTACATGACGTGTTGTAACAAGGTGGCACAAGGTATGGGCTGGTGGGTACATGATAGGTTATATGACAAGGTGGCACAAGGTATGGGCTGGTGGGGTACATGACATGTTATGTGATAAGGTGGCACAAGGTATGGGCTGGTGGGGTACATGACGTGATGTAACAAGGTGGCACAAGGTATGGGCTGGTGGGGTACATGACATGCGATGTGACAAGGTGGCACAAGGTATGGGCTGGTGGGGTACATGACATGTTATGTGACAAGGTGGCACAAGGTATGGGCTGGTGGGGTACATGAAGGTTATGTGACAAGGTGGCACAAGGTAGGGGCTGGTGGGGTACATAAATAGGTTATGTGACAAGGTGGCACAAGGTAATGGGCTGGTGGGTACATGACATGATAATGTGCAGGTGCACCTATCAATGGTCACTGTTGTGGCACTTCTTTGCTAGTTTATGTGACTTAGGGTCACAAGTACTGGGGCCATCTGTCGCGTACTGATAGTTTTATTGACAAGGTGTGCACAATGGTATGGACTGGGGGGTAATATAGTTATATGGTCAAAGCCACTGTTCATTTTGTGGGTACAATAGCTCGTGTTATGTGACCATGGGTTTACAATCATGGTCAGTGGGGTATTGCCCATGGTTTATCATTGAGCAAGTTCAGGGCAACAATTAGCTCTGATGGTTGGACAATATAGGTGTGTGACCCCCGGGGCACCTAGTATGCTGTGGTGGTACATGACATGGTTTTGTATACAATAGGTGCTCAGGATCGACTGGTGGGTTACATGATGGTTTCATTGTTATTTTCAAACGTTGCAAAATTTTTTGGGTCTGTTGAGTCGGTACAATGATAGTGATTATGTACAAGGTTGCACAAAGGTAATGGGGCATGGATACAACATGTCTCACATGTTTTATGTACAAATGGCACAAGGATGGCTGATGGGTACATGACATGTATGTAACAAGGTGGCACCGGTAGGCAGGTGGGGTACATTGACATGTTATATGACTAAGTAGGCAGGGTTTATGGGCTATGGGGTTTCTGAATGTTTGTACAAGGGTGAGGTATGGCTGGTGGGGTGACATGATATGTATGTGACAAGATGACACAGGTTATGGGCTGGTGGGGACATGAAAATGCTTTCTACCAGGGTGGCACAAGGTATGGGCTGGTGGGGTACATGACATGTTATGTGACAAGGTCGCACAAGGTATGGGCTGGTGGGGTACATGACGACAAGGTGGCACAAGGTATGGGCTGGTGGGGTACATGACGTGATGTGACAAGGTAGCACAAGGTATGGGCTGGTGGGGTACATGACGTGATGTAACAAGGTGGCACAAGGTATGGGCTGGTGGGGTACATGATAGGTTATGTGACAAGGTGGCACAAGGTATGGGCTGGTGGGGTACATGATAGGTTATGTGACAAGGTGGCACAAGGTATGGGCTGGTGGGGTACATGAGAGGTTATGAGACAAGGTGGCACAAGGTATCGGCTGGTGGGTACATGACAGTTATATGACAAGGTGGGCACAAGGTATGGGCTGGTGGGGTACATGACGTGATGGGACAAGGTGGCACAAGGTATGGGCTGGTGGGGTACATGATAGGTTATGTGACAAGGTGGCACAAGGTATGGGCTGGTGGGGTACATGACATGTTATGTGACAAGGTGGCACAAGGTATGGGCTGGTGGGGTACATGACATGTTATGTGACAAGGTGGCACAAGGTATGGGCTGGTGGGGTACATGACATGTTATGTGACAAGGTGGCACAAGGTATGGGCTGGTGGGGTACATGACATGTTATGTGACAAGGTGGCACAAGGTATGGGCTGGTGGGGTACATGATAGGTTATGTGACAAGGTGGGACAAGGTATGGGCTGGTGGGGTACATGACATGTTATGTGACAAGGTGGCACAAGGTATGGGCTGGTGGGGTACATGATAGGTTATGTGACAAGGTGGCACAAGGTATGGGCTGGTGGGGTACATGATAGGTTATGTGACAAGGTGGCACAAGGTATGGGCTGGTGGGGTACATGACGTGATGTGACAAGGTAGCACAAGGTATGGGCTGGTGGGGTACATGATAGGTTATGTGACAAGGTGGGACAAGGTATGGGCTGGTGGGGTACATGATAGGTTATGTGACAAGGTAGCACAAGGTATGGGCTGGTGGGGTACATGACGTGATGTAACAAGGTGGCACAAGGTATGGGCTGGTGGGGTACATGACGTGATGTGACAAGGTAGCACAAGGTATCGGCTGGTGGGGTACATGATAGGTTATGTGACAAAGTGGCACAAACAAGCCACTTTGCCTTGGCCAGGGTACATATGGGGCAAAATCATGATTCTTCAAGTGAAATATCCCAGCTCATCCCATATCCTCCAGGTCTGTATAGTTCTTTTCTTAGGTGTGGCTGAGCAGGAACACATAGGTTCTGTTATGTAGAAAGGAAGATCCCTTTCATAGGCTAATACACGACAGGTGAGAGGAAACAGTGTATGTAACATGGAATTCCTGTACATTCACTACAGAACACGGCACCTGGAGAGAGCAAAGAGAAATCTAATAATGTCCAGGAGAGCTAGCAATCTACTGACATGCAGCGAGATGTGTCTCTATATAAAAGTAACTAAACATGAAGGTTAGATTGGGTTTAGTATCCATTGATGAGGATTAAAGTCCTGGGTAGATAGTGAGATATCTATTTATCTATCTATCTATCTATCTATCTATCTATCTATCTATCTATATCTATCTTTATCATCTATATCATCTATCACTCTTCTACTATCTATCCCCTTCATCTATCTATCTATCTATCTATCTCTATCTATCTATCTATGTCTCACTCACCTCATGAAACTATCTTCTCATCTATCTTTCTCTATCCCCTAATCTCTCTTCTATCTGTCTTTCCTCTCTCACTCCCCCTTCTCTCTCATTCTTTCTATTTACTATCCCCCTCTTCTATCTTCTCTACTCTCTATCTATATTATCTACTTTATCTATCTCTCTGTCTATCTTCTCTATCTTCTATCTATATAGTTATCTTTATCTATCTATCTATCTATCAGTCTTTCCTTCTATCTGTTAGATACATAAGGGATAGATAGATAGATAGATAGATAGAAATAAAGAGATAGATAGATAGAAAAAAATAAAGAGATAGATAGATAGAAAGAGAGAACTAAAGGGATAGATAGACAGACTGACAGACAGAAAGACAGATAGATAGATAGATAGATAGAGATGAGATAGATAGATAGATAGATAGATAGATAGATAGATATGTGATAGATCAATCAATCATGGGCAGACATACCATATGTAGAGCCCAGGCAGGGGCTCACTAGCGAAAGCCAACCAAAACATCTTACACTTGCAGAGGGCCAATAGACATTCTTTGTATGGGAGCCCTTTCACTGTCTGTGTCAGTCTTTGAGGTACATAGATACATAAATATACAATTGGTCAATTGATAAATGAAATATAGAAAGAGAGAGATGATAGAGAAATATTAGATTGAGAGATAGATGATAGATAGATAGACACAGATAGATATAGATAGATAGATAGATATAGATAGATAGATAGATAGATAGATAGATAGATAGATAGATAGATAGATATGAGATAGATAGATATGAGAGATAGATAGATATGGGATAGATAGATATGAGATAGATAGATATGAGATAGATAGATAGATAGATAGATAGATATTAGAGATAGATAGATAGATAGATAGATAGATAGATAGATAGATAGATAGATATGAGATAGATAGATAGATAGATAGATAGATAGATAGATAGATAGATAGATAGATATGGGATAGATAGATATGAGATAGATAGATAGATATGAGATAGATAGATAGATAGATATGAGATAGATATGAGATAGATAGATAGATAGATAATATAATATAGATTTTAACTAATATATAGATTAACAATTTTGCATTAATCAAACCAGTCTTACTAGGGACATAACCCGTCTGAACATCACCGCACATCAGCAGGATTCTCGAAGACTTTTTTCAGCTGAACATTACGTCCTATTTCAGATTTGATGACAAATGACCCCTTTTATCTCTCATTTTACAAAAAACAAACACTGTCTGTAGTAATTCCAGTTACTTTTCAGACTGTGTGACCGGTGCTCTACCTCTCTGCCTATATCCTAGGGTCTTTTCCACATTTTCTGGACACTATTTTCACTATTTTTAACCCAGTCACTGCCAGATCTCTACAGATACCTTCACTTTATCATAGTTAATGTGTTCAAGGGCGCATCCTGCTGGCCATTCTGGTGTACAGCTTGTTAAGCACATGCTCTGTATTACATAATGACACTTTTACTTTCAAAAATACTCCTTGCTTGTACAAAAACATTTTAGTTAAATCCTTAAATATAAAAGTAAGAAGCTTATGCTGGGACTTGGCTTCTGTTAGCAAATAGCCTGGATCTATTTTACCGATCTGTGTAAATGACAGATACATTCCAGAACATGGTTGTGGATTCAAGTAACAAAGAAGGTAAAACAGAGCTCAACAGATCTAAACTGGAGTAACCTACAGTGGTAGGAGTACACCAGAGGAAGCTATGTTGCCACCCAAGGTATTAGCATTAGGCAAGGCCCATGATCTTGCCCTCTGATTTGGGATTTATAGATATATAACATCAAATAAGTCACCAATAACTAACAGTAAAGGCAAATGATAGATATGTGAATTTAAAAATAGACTTTCTTTTAAGTCACTGAGAACATACATTACTTATCCTGTACTGATCCTAAGTTACATCCTGTATTATACTCCAGAGCTGCATTCACTATTCTGCTGGTGCAGTCACTGTGTACATACATTACATTACTTATCCTGTACTGATCCTGATTACTCCTGTAATACTCCAGACTGCACTCACTATCTGCTGGTGCAGTCACTATGTAATACATTACTTATCCTGTACGATCATGAGTTACATCCTGCATTATACACCAGAGCTGCATTCACTATTCTGCTGGTGCAGTCACTGTGTACATACATTACTTATCCTGTACTGATCCTGAGTTACATCCTGTATTATACTCCAGAGCTGCACTCACTATTCTGCTGGTGCAGTCACTGTGTACATACATTACTTATCCTGTACTGATCCTGAGTTACATCCTGTATTATACTCCAGAGCTGCATCACTATTGCTGTCAGTACTGTGTACATAACTGTAGTCATACATTATTATCCTGTACTGATCCTGACAAGTTATACCAACTCTGTATTATGAATAGAGTCACTCATTATCACGCATGGTGTACAGTACACTCATGGAATGAATACATTTCTTATGAAACAAATGAATACTGTCCTGTTAACAAACTAATACACAAGAAAGTCCAAGTGTGCCTGTTAACAAACTTGCCAGTTGCCAGTTTCCATTGACAGCTAGCAAAATTGGGAGTGCAGCTCTGGAGTATAATGCAGACTGTTATTCCGGATCATTACATTCAATATGATAAGTGTCATTGTAAGACCTTGATGTAGCACGTTAGCTATTTACATAGCTTGTACAGACTGGCAGAGCATGCACCATAGTTGCCAATCTGCCTTGGTAGGATAATTAGATTCAGGGATGAGGCAGCAAACTGAATCTTTGCCCCAGGTAAAGGAAAGCTTATGTTTGTGGCTCAAAGGTGCATATAATACTCCAGCGAACTGGCTCCCAAAAGTGCCACTCAAGGGTTGTAAACCCGCTCAGCCATGTAAAGCATTGACATGACACACTACCCTGCAGGCCTGACTGCTAAGATATAAGATTTTTCTCATTTGTAAGAAGTCAAAGAGAAGAGGTTTACTCCTAATCTTATAGGAAACCCAAAGGGTCAAATTTTGTTGGAGAACCCCTCCACCACCTCCACCTCCTCCATCCCCTCCACTGGTTCTACTGACTGATTTCTAGACAATAACTTTGATGTCACACTTATATTTACTTTTATTTAAACAAGGGTGGGTAATTTTACACATGATTTAACCATGTAGTAGCAGTAGCTTTGCAAAGTGCCAGTCAGGGACTGAAATATGCTCCGCTCCTCAGTCAGCTCCTCCCCTGCGGAGTTGAAGAACTCACCTGATATATATCCCTGCATGCCTGGCCTCTAAGATTCAAGACCTGTCCAGTTTGTAAAAAGTTGAGGAGAGGGGTTTACTCCTCAAAATCCTATAGAAAACCTTATTAACCAAATGGTACCAAAGATATTCACCCCCACCTCCCACACTTACTTATAGACAATAACTTTCATGTCACAAGGATGAGTAATTTTGCACATGATTTAACCATGTAGTAGCTGCGCAAATTGCCCAACAGGGTCTGAAATATGCTCCTCTCAGTTAGCTCCTCCTCTGCGGAGTCAAAAAAGTCTCCTGATGTAGATTCCTGTAGGCCTGGCCTCTAAGACTCAAGACTTGTCCAATTTGTAAGAAGTTGAGCAGAGGGGTTTACTCTTTCAAATCCTATGGAAAACCTTAGTAACCAAATGGTACCAAAGAAAACCCATCTGGTTCTAATGACTCACTGATAGACAATAACTTCCATGTCACACTTATATTTTCTTTTAATTAAACAAGGATGAGTAATTTTCTACATGATTTAAACATCCAATGGCCTCGCAAAATGCCAGTCAGGGGTCGGAATATGCTCCCCACCTAAGTCAACTCCTCCCCTGAGGAGTCATAGAGGTGACTTCACACTCTTCCCTGTTAGCTTGATATCTAAGATACAAGACTTTTCTTGTTTGTAAAAAAAAGTCAAGGAAAGCGGTTCTTTCTCTATAATTATATAGGAAATATAAGTGACAAAATTGTATTGGAGAAACCCCCCTGGTTTTACTGACTAAATTATAGACTATTACTTTCATGTCCTATTTATATTTTCTTTTGAATAAACAATGAAGAGCAATTTTAAACATGATTTAACCATCCTCAGTCAGCTCCTCCCCTGAGGAGTCAAAAAGGTCACTTGATAATTTACCTCTAAGATTCAAGACTTGTCCAGGTTGTAAGAAGTTGAGGAGAGGGGTTTACTTCATCTAATCAAATAGGAAAGGATTTAAATTATAGCAAAGAAACCTCCCTGGTTAGACTGACTCATTTATAGACAATAACTTTCATGTCACATTTATATTTGAATTTTAATGAAACAAGGATGAGTAGTTTTGTTTATGATTTAACCAATCAATCGCCTCGGAAAGTGCCAGTCAGGGACTGAGACATACTCCTCCCCTGCGGAGTCAAAGAAGTCTCTTGATATACATGCCTGCAGGCCTGACCTTAAGATTCAAGACTTGTAAGAAGTTGAGGAGAAGGGATTACCCCTTCTAATCCTACAGGAAAGGTGTTAAATTATACAAAAGAAACCTCTGCTGGTTCTACTGACTCATTTATAGACAATTACTTTCATGTCAGACTTATATTTTCTTTCATTTAAACAAGGATAAACTTTGTACATTATTTAGCTATTCAATGGCCTCACAAAGTGCCAGTAAGGAGCTGAAATATGCTCCTCCTCTCAGTCAGCTCCTCCCATGAGGAGTCAAACAGATCACGTGATAATTTTCCTCCAGCCCTAACCTCTAATACACAAGACTTTTCTAATAAGAGGTCAAGGAAGGGGTTCTTTAATTTTAATCCTATGGGAAACCTAAGTGGTAAAACTGCATCAACCAACCCCCACTGGTTTCACTGACTCATTTATAGACAATAACTTCCATGTCACATTTATGGTTTCTTTTAATTAAACAAGGATGAGTAGTTTTGTTCATGATTTAACCAATCAATGGCCCCGCAAAGTGCCAGTCATGGACTGAAACATGCTCCTCTCCTCAGTCAGCCCCTCCCCTGAGGAGTCAAAGAGGTTTCTTGATATTCTTCTCTGTAGGCCTCACCTCAAAGATATAAGACTTGTCCATTTTGTAGGAAGATGAGGAGAGGTGGTTACTCCTTCTAAATGAAAGGAGTTAAATTCTACAAAAAAAACTGGTTCTACTGGCTCATTTATAGACAGTAACTCCCATGTCACACATATTTTCTTTCATTTAAACAAGGATAAGTAATTTTGTACATGATTTAACTATTCAGTGGCTAGTAAGGAGCTGAAATTTGCTCAACTTCTCCCCTGAGGAGTCAAAGAGGTCATTTGATAATTTCCCGGCAGCCCTGACCTCTAAGATACAAGAATTGTCTAATTTGAAAGAACTGAAGGAAATCCTATAGGAAATCTAAATGGTAAAATTGCACTAAAGAAACCCCCCTTGTTCTATTGATGTGTAGACAATAACTTTCAATTCACATCTATCTTTTCTTTTAATTAAACAAGAATAAGTAACTTTGTACATGATTTAACCATGTAGTGCCATGTAGTGCCAGTAAGGGACTGAAATATGCTCCTCTCCTCAGTCAGCTCCTTCCCTGAGGAGTCAAAGAGGTTTCTTGATATTCTTCTCTGTAGGCCTCACCTCAAAGATATAAGACTTGTCCATTTTGTAGGAAGATAAGGAGAGGGGGTTACTCCATCTAATCCTAATGACCTCACATAGTGCCAGTCTGATATATGCTCCTCCCCTCAGTCAGCTCCTGCCCTGAGGAGTCAAATAGATCTCTTGATAATTTCCCTGCAGCCACAATACTCTATCAGTAGCACTATACAAGGCGCTAAAAACAGTCAAAAAGGAAATAAGAATTTTTTGGAACAGCATTTCTGCTACTATGAAATATATGAAAAAATTTTAGGTTCTTATTGTACATTTTTTATCAGAACTGTAAATGCCCACCTATTGCGGCAAGGTGACCCCAATTCAGGTGGGAACCTACGCTACATCCAGCCCTGACCTCTAAGATACAAGACTTGTCTAATTTAAAAGAATCCTATAGGAAATCTAGATGGTAAAACTGTACTAAAGAAACCCCCATTGTTCTATTGACTGATGTATTGATAATAACTTTCAATTCACATCGATTTTTTTTTAATTAAACAAGGATAAGTAACTTTGTACATGATTTAACCATCCAATGACCTCACAGAGTGCCAGTCAGGGGTTGATATATGCTCCTCCCCTCAGTCAGCTCCTCCCCCGCGGAGTCAAAAAGCTCTCTTGTAAGTTTCCTTGCAGAAAGTTGTTTACAGAGCACAAAATATCAAAGAAAACTCATCTGGATCCCTTTAAGAGTGACTATTTCTACTAATGAGTTCATGGACAAATATGTTCACCCCCGCATGTATATTTATTCAATTAAACAATGATGAGTAATTTTCACCAATTCCAAAAAAATAAAATAAATAAAATAAATTTATTTTCCTGGCAAGTTTTGAGTCAGGGAACACATTTTCCGCATCGCAGCGCGCTCGGTCCCCGATGACAAGGCTCTGCTTCACTTGGCGAGGGCAGCGTCGTCTACCGGTGGTGAACTTTGTGTCACTGACCAGGTGTGCAGGATTTACCGCCCCCGCCAGCCTTGGCGATGGAGCCGACCGCCGCTGATGGTGCATAAACAAGCTGTCTAAAACCAAATAGATGGGATTTGGCGTCATAAGACAATAAAATAAACAGCTGATGGCCTAACAGTATGAACCTACACAAATATTTTCCCCAGCATTCAGCCTACAACAGCTCGATAAACACAAACAGCCCCGGACAAGCGCTGTGCAGACTCATAACACATGCCCCAAGCCAAAATTCTCTTACAAATTGAATCTTAGCTCAGATAGAACGGCAAATGTTTCAGATTTTTCTCTTTTTTTTTTAACTACCTTTTTTTCTGTTACGTAACGCATCATTAGGGCGATCTGAATCCGGGGAAATAACTATAGCGAGAATATTTGGAAATAATGAGGAGCAGTTGATGTGTACAGAAATTTCTAAATATCCGAAGGTCTCCTGCTTGTTGAAGAAGAAATACTACATTAAAGGGGTTGTCTCACTACAAGGATTGCTGCTTTTATGTTAAAGATCTTGCAAATACAAGTCACTTTGCAATATATGTCCATTAACAGGGTCCTACCTATTCTGAGATATTACCTCTTGTATGCGCTGCATCAGCTCCTCAGGTCGCTATAGCTACAGACCTGTTCAATCTCGCCTCATTGGCTGCAGGCGCTGGTCGCTATAGCTACAGACCTAGTGTTCTCAGCAGCTCGTCACTGCAGGCCAGTAGTAACCAGCAAAGCTTGTAAACCTGTCCCTGAATTCAAAAATGAAACCGAGAAAACAGCACTGAACTAAGATGAATTGATGTAGTGAGACAACCCCTTTAACCCCTTAAGCCGAACGCCTGAAAAGCAGTTAATGACCAGAACATTTTTTTAGTTTTTGCCTCCTTGTGTGTCAACAGTTGTAACGTTTTTATTTTTTCAATGACGCAGTTGTGTGAGGCTTCGTTTAATTCGAGACGAGTTGTACTTTATGGGGGAATACTTTAAGTTCACTTATAAATAATTGCATAATTTTTTTTTGTTTTTTTACATTTTTTTTACACCATTCACATTTCACACTTAATAACTTGTTAGATTAATTATACAGGTTATTACGGTCATTTGGATGCCTAATATGTGTAGGTTTTTTTGTGTGTGTAATGTATGCACAATTATTTTTTATTAAATATTTATTTTTATTTTTTTATTTATTTTTTTATTACTTTTTTTCCACTTTTTATTTTTTTTATTTTTTTTTTTTTTAAATCCCATGGAGAGAGAACTGTTTTACTTTTTTTTTTCTCTACTTAGTAATGTATTAGCATATTCATATATGCTAATACATTATAATCTGTGTCAGTCTGACACAGGCAGTGATCAGGGTAGCACACAGTCTGCCCTGATCACTGGCTTGTTACACAGACAGCCCTACTCTAGGTCGTCAGGGCTGACTGTGCAGCCGTTCCCTGGGCTCTGTCAGGTTACCGGGAGTCCCAATCACCCGACAGAGCGGGGAAACCCTTTGATTGCGCTGCGGTGACAATCTGCGGCAATCAAAGGGTTAAAGCACTGGGGAGTGGAGGTTTCCCGGCTCGCAGGACCTGCGCTGGGATCAGAGCTGTGTAGTACATCCCCAATCGCAGCGCTGCTGCGGCGCTGGGAGCCGCAAACTCCGATGTCTGCAGCGACGGCAAAAGACGTCGCTGCAGACAAACGACCTGAAATGCCCGACGCCAAAAGATGGTGCGCGGTCGTTAAGGAGTTAAGTGTTAAGAGCAGAAATAAGGGAGACATCACTAGTAGGGCTTGTTAGACCCCATTCAGATCAATTTACGGCATACATGTCAACTCTATCGCTTTTGGCGGGGGGGTCCCGCTAATGGGGGTCCCTCCCCCCCGCCACCCCGGCAGAGTCGGCGAACCTCCCGCCGCCAGCAGGCAGCGCCGGTGTGTGCGCTGTACATACAGGTCAGCGTCACAGGGGAAATGACGCGCGGCTGCACTCACTCCCCCTGTGACGCTGAGTCGGTCGGCCGGGAGATGTCCGGAGCTGGACGCGTTGCAGGGAGCCTGGTGAGGTAAGTGGCTTTTATTATTTTATTTTTATTAGCTATAGGGGGGCACTGTCTGGCTAATGGGGGCAATACCTGGCTACAAAGGGGGCTCCACTTGGCTACAAAGGGGGCTCCACCTGGCTACAAAGGGGGGCTCCACCTGGCTACAATGGGGGCTCTACCTGGCTACAAATTGGGCACTACCTGGCTATACGAGGGCTCTACCTGGCTACAATAGGGCTCTACCTGGCTATAAGAGGGCTCTACCTGGCTACAAGGGGGCTCTACCTGGCTACAAGGGGGCATCTACTTGGCTACAAGGGGGCATCTACCTGGCTGCAAGGGGGCATCTACTTGGCTACAAGGGGGCATCTACTTGGCTACAATGGGGCATCTACTTGGCTACAAGGGGCATCTATCTGCCTGTAAGGGGCACTACCTGGTTATGGGGGGCTACTACCTACCTAAAAGGGCACTACCTGGCTAGAGGGGGCATCTACCTGGCTTTCTTCCAAAGCAGTTATGCAGTAAGGTGGAGTGGGTGTTGCTTTTTTGAAGGGGCGTGACACACCAACAAGATGGGCGTGTACATGCAAATGTTTTGCCCCCTTAATTCTCCTGCTTTTCCACTTTCAAAAGTTGGCAAGTATGATTTACGGCCCTACATTGCAGGTTTTCATCGGGATGCCTCAAAAAAGGTATATCGATCCAGAATGTGTGAAGATTTTCTCTAGTTTGCCCAGAAAAAAAAGCTCCTTTAAAGGGACTATAATAGCCGCGCTGGACGTCTTTTTAGTTGAAGGTTTTTTATAAATAACAATGGAATACGCGTTTCGTGTGGAGACCTCAGTTCCATACACAATGTGCTAGAGTCATGGGGTTACATACAAACAACTGCCAGGTCAGCACATGCCAGACAAGGGTCAAAGGTTAAGGGAACAATCAGGTAAATGTATAAAAATTAAAAAAAATAGATTAATATATAAATCACATTTACAGACTTGTACATCCACATAGAAATACCATGTCATTTTAAAAGTATTACAAGAAGAATTATTATAAAAGGAAAAAAAAGCAAAAAAAAAAAAAAATTTATTTTATTTTGCTTTTATAATAATTCTTCTTGCAATACTTTTAGGCCGTGTTCACACGGCTTATTCAAGACGGAATTGCTCGCAATTCCGGCTTGAATAAGGGGCGCGGGGGCGCGCCGCCGGCCCCATAGACTTCCATTATCCACGGCGCGTATTGCGCTTGGATAATGTGCAAGTGACTTTCTCCCCGCCCTGCGGATTCGCCGAGCGGGGAGGGGCGACGGAATCCACTGTTCTCTATGAGAGCAGTGCATTACCGTAATTACTGAGACGGATTGGAGCCGTACTGCAGCGCAAATCCAGCGCGCAGTACGGCGCCAATACGTGCCGAAATAAGCCGTGTGAACACGGCCTTAAAATGATATGGTATTTCTATGTGGATGTACATAAGCTACAGTACAATATCTCCTGCAATAAGCCTCCCCGGAAACTCTTGCACAGTTTACCAGTTGCCCCATTTTCATCCTCCAAGTCAATATATGCAATGAATGGGGCTGTCTTACCATGCAGTTTCACAGAGCCAAGATTTAGATTCACAGCTTTAGATTCACACTTCCTGGTCGACTGTGGGAGAGGTGGTCAGTAAACAAAGAAACTTGTGTACTCCAAGAGAAGATAAAATCTTCTTTATCTCCTGACCAAAGCAAAATCAACAAAGCAATGTATTTTGTAATAGTTTTCATTTACCTCTTTCTACATGTTAAAGGGGTTGTCTCACTACAAGGATTGCTGCTTTTTATGTTAAAGATCTTGCAGAAACAAGTCACTTTGCAATATATGTCAATTAACAGTATCCTACTTATTCCTAGATATCCCCTCCTGTATGGGCTGCATCAGTTCCTCAGGTCGCTATAGCTACAGACGTGTTCACTCCCTCCTGATAGGCTGCCAGCACTGGTTGCTATAGCTACAGACCTGTTCGATCTCTCCTGATAGGCTGCCAGCACTGGTTGCTATAGCTACAGACCTGGCTTCTACTGCAGCCTAGTATAAGCCAGTAAACACGTCCCTGAATTCAAAATGAAACCAAGAAAATAGGACAGAGGTAAGATGAATCAATGTAGTGAGACAGCCCCTTTAATAGCTTATCACTGTGGTGAGAAAACCCCTGTAAGTGATCCCATATTAGTCCCTGAGAAATCTGTGTGATAACCAATATGGCTGCCATAGGACGCTCTGCATGTGTTATCACTATTCTTGCCCAGGGAGGCGTTTAGGAATATTGGGAGACAACCTCAGAGGGAACAGGGAATCCCCTTATCAATAGAGTTTTTTTCCATTTTTTTGTAAGTTGCAGGTAATGCTTGTATTGCTTTAGCTATTTTTGGCAGTCGTCATCTCCGACCCGCGAACCCCGAAACCCAGAGGAAAACAAATTGTTGACTCTGAACCAATATTTACGTTTCTTTTCACTATTAATTCGGCTGATGTCTTGATTAGTTGATTAGTGTTGTTTCCATGACAACGTAAGCAATGGCCCTATCACAGATTGCATCGCCTCTTCATGCTTATACAAATCCGCACGTATGTGACACTCGTAAGCCTTGCTGTCTAATTAAAGCTCACAGAACGGTCACACCTGGCTGTGCTGCTGAGCTACAGCGGGAAACACACCCGGACTCGTCGTCTATAGGGTTACAGAGGCAGAACCTGCCCATAAGGGAGGAAGCGAGGGCAATTGTATGGGGATAAGAATATAAAGGTATAGACCCCAATATTGGCGGACATGTAGCTTGTCCATTGAATACTTTCTCTATATACATTGGTCTTTTGATTCTTCTTTAGTCGGGGCATAAGAGAGATTTTATCTGCTCTGAGTGCACACAGGTTTCTGCTATCTGATCAGAGCAGCAAGCAGGGGGTGAGGTCACCATGTTCAGAGATTTCACTTGGAACAGACCTATTATATCTCTAACAGGATTAGCTTTTGTTTTCTGACAGGCAATTGTTTTCTCTCCGCAGAGCACTTTTTACTAAACATTAATTCTCCCAGACTTACATCTTAATAATGTAATAGTTAGAGAGAAGCTAAATGTGTAAATCACTGCTACAGAACTACCCACAGCCTGAAAAAGGCAGAGTGAAAGAAAATCTGACTGTGAAACTGCTTGGCGAGAAAACCCCTTTAACCTCTTCAACACTACTGACCAACAGGGAAATAACCATTTACCCATTCCCTGCCCTAAACCTCCAGGGATGTGATCATTAGCCCTTTCACTGCCCAAGCCCACCAGGGTAGTTGTCATTAAAGGGGTTTTCTCACTACAAAGATGAGCTTTCAGCATGTGGGGACAGGTAATTGAAGACTTTCTCTATTTACATTGGTCTTTTGTGTTTACTTTAGTTGAGTGATAAGAGAGAAATGTTATCTGCTCTGAGTGCACACAGGTTTCTGCTATCTGATCAGAGTAGAGAGCTGGGAGTGAGGTCTCTGTTGTCAGAAATTTCACTTGGAACAGACCTATTATATCTCTAACCGGATTAGCTTTTGTTTACAGGTAAGCAATCGTTTTCACTCCTCAGTGCACTAGTAGCTTTTTGTACTGAACATTAACTCTCCCGCACTTACATCTTAATAATGTCTCAGCTAGTTACAGAGAAGCTAAATATGTAAATCATTGCTATAGAGCCACCTACGGCCTGAAAAAAGCAGAGTGAAAGAAAAGCTGACTGTGAAGCTGCTTGTTGAGAAAACCCCTTTAGCCTCTTCAGCACTACTGACCACCAGGAATATAACCATTTACCCCTTCCCTGACCTAATCATTAGCCCTTTTACTGCCATAGCCCACCAGGAAAGTTGTCTTTAACCTCTTCACTGCTTCTTACCACCAGATGTTACCATTAACCTTTTCACTACCCTGGTCCTCCATAGAAGTTATCAATAACCTATGCTCTCAAGACTGTAACCATTAACTCTTTCACTAATCTAGACTACCAGGGATGTTTCCATTAACTCATTTACTGAAATAGATCCCAAGTTCTGGTATTGCTTATGAGGAACCATACTGCTTGTCTTGGCTTCTCCTAGTCAGTCCATTTTATTATTAACACCTTCCCACTAGTGGAGCCCACCACTGGAGTTGATTCATAGGGCCAACAGTGGAGTTGATTCTTGGGGCCCACCAGTGGAGTTGATTCTTTAGGTACACCTGTGCATTTAATTCTGGGGCCCACCAGTGGAGTTTATTCTTGGGGCCCACCAGTGGAGTTGATTCTGGGGCCCACCAGTGGAGTTGATTCTTGGGATCCACCAGTGTAGTTGATTCTTGGAGCCCACCAATGGAGTTGATACTTGGGGCCCACCAGTGCAGTTAATTTTGGGGCCCACCAAGGGAGTTGATACTTGGGGCCCACCAGTGCAGTTGATTCTGGGGCCCACCAATGGAGTTGATTCTTGGGGCCAACCAGTGGAGTTGATACTTGGGGGCGCACCAGTGGAGTTGATTCTTGGGACCCACCAGTGGAGTTGATTCTGGGGCCCACCAGTGGAATTGATTCTGGGGCCCACCAGTGGAATTGATTCTGGGGCCCACCAGTGGAGTTGATTCTGGGGGCACACCCTACAGCTACTATACATGCCTCTTATACATACCTCCAAACCAGAGGCCTGTTTGACCAACACCATAAGTACATAGATGTGGCCTTAAAAAGTTTTGCCAGGTTAGAAAAGCCAATTTTATGCACCTTATTTTTAAATTCAAACTTTATAGAGAGGATTCCTCATGTAGTGGAGTGCATTTACGAGGAGTGTCTCTCACTCTGGAGGACCTGTCCTGTCCTGTATTACAGACAGTCCATTGATGTGAATGGGCACTGTGTATCACACAGTTTCACAGTCAGCTTTTCTTTCACTCTGCCTTTTTCAGGCTGTGGGTAGTTCTGTAGCAGTGATTTACACATTTAGCTTCTCTCTAACTATTACATTATTAACCCCTAAAGGACCAGGCGTTTTTTTTTTTGGGTGACACGTTCATTTTTCCCTCCTCTTCTTCTGAAAGCCATAACTTTTTTATTTTTCCACCTACATAGACACATGAGGGCTTTTATTTTGTGGGACAAGATGTACTTTCTAATGGTGTTATTCCAAGTGGGACAAATTGTGAAAAAAAATGTATTTTCGCTATGTTTGCGGGGGTTTTGCTTATACGGCGTTCAATCTTCAGTAAATATAATGTGTTATCTGTATTCTACAGGTTGTTACGCATCTGGCAATACCAAACATGTAGGGTTTCCATTATGTTTTTGGTACCGTAAAAAAATTCCAAACATTTTCAATTTTTAAAATTTGCGCCACGGCGCCATTTTGTGCGACCAATAACTTTTTTATACTAACACCTACAGATGTCAGTGAGGGGGCATTTTTTGCGGGCTGAAGTGTACTTTTTATCACTAGCAGTTTGGAATGCATGCGACTTTTTTGATAATTTTTATTCATTTTTTGAGTGACGTAAAATGACCAAAAAACGCAATTTTGGCGTTTGGAATTTTTTTTCTTCTACGATGGTCCGCGTACGGGATAAATGATGTTACACTTTTATAGGTCGGACTTTTTTGGACGCGGCGATACCAAATATGTGTAACTTTTTTATTATTTTAATGATTTTATTTGTAAAATGGGGAAAGGGGGGTGATTTGAACTTTTAATACTTTTTTTTTGTACTTTAAAACTTTATTATTTTTTTTTTTTTTATTGTAACATTGAGGCCACCTATGGTACTTGACCACTAGGTGGCGCGATTGTTAATACAACCTAATGCATTGCATAGGCAATGCATTAGGGTGTACAAAGATGGCGGTTTCCCCACTTCCTGTCTGCGGACGGAAGTGGGGCAAAACGGCCAGGGTAAGTGACAGGAGCCTTCACAAGGCTCCCCACCACCATGCCTGGTCATCGGATCGGCGCAGCTATGTGCCGATGACCGTACCGATCGGTGCGCGGCACCGATCGGTGTTCATTCAGCGGCGCGGCCATCTTTGCCGCGGTGTCTGATGGGTAAAACAGCGCCAGCAGGCGGAGCCACCCGTCAGCGCTGTTACTGCCGGGTGTTAGCGGCAATTTTCCGCTAACACCCAGCGGCTGTGCGGCGGGGTTGCGGCGCGATCACCCTGCAAAGCCCCTTAGCGGCCCTGGGACGTACTCATACGCCCAAGGTTGTTAAGGGGTTAAGATGTAAGTCTGGGAGAATTAATGTTCAGTAAAAAGTGCTCTGAGGAGTGAAAACAATTGCTTACCAGTAAACAAAAGCTAATCCTGTTAGAGATATAATAGGTCTGTTCCAAGTGAAATCTCTTAACATGGTGACCTCACCCCCTGCTCGCTGCTCTGATCAGATAGAAGAAACCTGTGTGCACTCAGAGCAGATAAAATCTCTCTTATGTGTAATGCCTAATTTCTCCTGTGGAAGCGCTGCTGGGAAATTGTACACTTAAAGGGGTTGTCTCATCATGTTGTTTCACAGAACCAAAAGCAGCATTATTTCATTCATGCATCCTGTCTCTTCCTGGTCCGCTGTGTGTGGTTTTATGGCTTGCTACCATGAGAGCAGGAGTTGTTTATCTAAAGTCCAGAGAAGCTTCAGAGCTAAAGTGAACTAAGGTAATTAGTCTCCTTTGTTTGTTACATTAGATAACACTGAAGTTCTGAAGCTACTGGCAGTTCTGTGTGTCGACCTGTGTGATGACGTCACCCCTGCTATCAGATAAGACAAACAGGAGGGGAGAGCAGGGCAGAGCAGGTCGGTAATCTAGAGAAACCTGAGTGCACTCAGAGCTGATAAAATCCCTTTTATCTCCTCAATAAAGAAAAATAAACAAAGCAATGTATATGGAAAATGTCTTCATTTACTGTTCCCTACATGTTGAAAGGTAATCTCTGTAGTGAGACAAACCCTCTTAATTCCAGATTCCCCACAAATAACAACTAATTGCTGGGTTTCCTAGAGGGCGGGATGCCTTGTGGTAAAACTATTGTCAAAAGACCCTTTTTAGGGATCATCTAAAGTGGAGATGACCCGATCTACAGTGCATTAAAATGCTCACCCAAGAATAGAAGTAGACAATTGTAGTATGTAAAGGAGGCTTTAGCTACAATTTTTAAAAAGAAAAAATACACATTTGCTTTTATTTTATCCAACTTTCTATTTAAAGGGGTTGTCTCAAAGTTTCATAGGATGCATGAATGAAATAATGCTGCTTTGCTCTGTCACTTCCTGGTCAAGCTGTCTGTCATTAGTAAATATGAGCTCCAGACTTCTGCTAATTAGATAAATCTCAAGCTGTCAGGACCAGGGAAGCTTCTGAGTAAAAGTAAACTGCATTATTTACGGTCTTTAGTCTGAAAGATCAGATTACAAACAAGCTCTCACTGTCTGAAGTCCTGTGCTGAGACCTGTGTGATGACTTCACTCCCTGCTATCAGATAGAACAAACAGCAGGGGAGAAGTACACAGGTCGGTCACTTGGGGAACCAGAGAGAGCACAGAAGGTGATAAAATCACTTGTAGCTCCTTAACAAAAAAAAATGAACAACGCAATATATTTGGAAAGCATCTTCTTTTAATGTTCCTTACATGTTGAAAGCTAATCTTTGTAGCGCGACAACCCCTTTAAGGCCATTTATATTCTGCTGAAAACAACTTGTATTAATTACCGCACAGCAGAGCAGAGAAAAATGTAATTTATTTCCCACTATTGTGGGGATTATCCTTTCACACAAAGCAATTTTTATCAAACAAGTAGCAAGAACATAAAATGGCAAAGTGAAGCGAGAGCCGTTCTCTGAACTACGGGTAATGCTACGAAATGTCTCTATCGCCCGTCGTTCTTGCCGGACACGACTAATACATTGATAATGATTGCCGATTCATTACACAGGTGAATAGCTGCTATGGGGGCAAGTATGAAAACTGTCTAGGTCTAAGACTTTCTGTGTTGTCCATAGAAGCCATCGAGAGATCCCCTTTGATTTTTCCAGAGCACTATATGAAATGAGAGGGGCACTCTGATTGGTTGCTATGGGCTCTAATTGGTTACTATGAGCTCTGATTGGTTGCTATGGGCTCTAATTGGTTACTATGAGCTTTGATTGGTTGCTATGGGCAACAGAGAAAGTATTAGACAGGGACAGTTTTCATACACGAGGCCCTATGTGTTCATTACATTTAGGTACAGATCCTGATGGAGGCCATTGACTTATAATGTGGTCTGTTAGGGTTCCTGTAATCTTAGCGCTGCAGATCACGTTATTCCTGTCAAAAATCTGTGAACCAAAAAAAAGTAAAAAATGTAAATAGTAAAAAAAAAGAGCCCCTTATTCAATAAGATAACAAAAAAGGCTAAAAAAAACTCTGAAAGAAACTTTGATGTTAGTTTACATCCGATCAGCATGTGACTGCTGCGACTAATGAGTGGCATCAATGGTCATGTACCGTTCCATTGACATTACCACCCAGGATGTGACATCACTGCCCAGCATGTGACATCTCCCCTCAGGATGTGACATCATCACTCAAGATGTGATAATCCCACTCAGGAGGTGACATCATCACTCAGGATGGAACATCATTGCTCAGGATATGATATCACTAATAAAGATGTGACATCACCACTCAAAATTCAACATCACTCTGCAGGATGTGCCATCACCACTAAGGATATGACATCACTCAGGATGTGACATCACCATTAAGGGTTAATTTCTGCAACCCCCATACATCTTCTCCCTTATCTCCTTCTACCACCCTAGCCCGCTCTCCCGCTCTGCATGATCTAAGACTACACACCTCAATCATCCGAACGCCCAATGCCCGGTCTCCAAGATTTTGCACATGGTGCACCAGTTCTCTGGAACAGGCTACCCATTGTGATCAGGACACTCACAACCTCACAGTTAAGTGCGCTCTGAAAACTAATTACTTAGACAACTACCAAAATCCTAATTGTCAACCCCCCAAATTTTGTCACAGATTCGCACTTCTCCCGCACTTTGCACCCACAGGCACTTATCAGGATATAGATTGTATGGTTGGGTATGGGAGGTTCATCCACTTTTTTATGTATTACTACCCTTATATTTTTGAACATGGCTGGTCCATTGTAAACCAAGCCTTTTCACCCTTTGTTTCACCCATACACCCTAATAGATTGTAACTACTTTGCGAGCAGGGCCCTCACCCTTGTGTCTCATTGTCGTAGCTTTTTATAATGTAATGTCTGTTTGTCTTGCTTATTCCCATATGTAAGATTGCTGCGACATTGTTTGGCGCTATATATAATTTTAAAGATTATCATTATTATATTCATTATTATCATATTATTAGACATCACTGTTAGCCGTGTCACACGGCTTATTCAGGATTTGTGGCCGTATTGAGCGCACAAATCCGCCGTTTAATACGTCGGACTGTGGTGGCTTGCGCCGAGCGCGGCATAGGTCGCCGCTTCCCGGCCCCAGATAGACAATGCAATGTTTACGTGCGTCCTCGCCGTAAATAATGTGCATGTGACTTATCTCCCCCGCGCGGATGTTGCCCATCGGGAGGACGAGACGTGATTCCACTGTTCTCATGAAGCAGTGGATTATGCTAGAATGAACTTCCAACGATTGACCGTATTGAAGCGCAAATTCCCGCTTGCGGATACGGCCACACAATCGTAAGGGATATAACCCGTGTGAACGGGGCCTTAAGGATGAAACATCACTACTCAGGATGTCACATCAACACTAAGGAAGTGACATCACCACTCTCAATCTGACATCACCCCGCAGAATGTGCCATCATTACTTGGGATGTGACATCATCACTCATTATGTGATATCACCACTAAGGATGTGACATCAGCACTCAGTATGTGACATCACCATTAAGGATGTGACATCACCATTAAGGATGTGACATCACTATTAAGGATGTGACATTACAATTAAGGATGGGACATTACCCCTTAAGATGTAACATCATCATTAAGGATGTGACATAACTGCTCAGGATGTAATATTACCACTAAGGATGGGCAATCACTGCCCAGGATGTAACATCACCACTATGAATGTGACATCAATACGCCGGGTGTGACATCACCACTAAGGATGGGACATCACCACTAAGGATGTGATATCATTGCTCAGGGTCTGAGATCAGTACTAGGGAAGTCATATAACCGCTCTCCTACCCTAAACTTTATACTGATTGCTTTAATCTCTACTGATACATTGTAACTGACCCTGTCTGGTTCTCAAAACTGGGAGGCTGGAGGGGTGCTTGAAAAAGGGATGTGTTCTCAACCTGCTTTTTCACAGAGTCTGCTTTTCACTGCCAGCTTCAGGTTCCTACTTCCTGTTCAGGCTGTGGGCAGTTCTGCAGCTTCAGGCTCCCACTTCCTGTTCAGGCTGTGGGAGGTTCTACAGCTTCAGGCTCCTACTTCTTGTTCAGGCTGTGGGCAGATCTACCGCTTCATTCTGCCACTTCCTGTCCAGGCTGTGGGTGCTTCTACAGCAGTGACTAAGATTTCAGCTCTGCTATTCCTAGCTGAGCCTGTTAGAAGACAGAAAGCTACAGAGCTCTAAAGGATTTATTGTTGGTTAGTAAAAACATAAGCTCCTGTGCTGCTGATAAGACATAGCAGGAAGTGACCTCATTATCCTGGCCACTGCTGAAGCAGAGAGGGATGGTAGATAACTATGGACGATTGACAAGCAGAAAATAAGAATTGCTCTAGCTCTGAAATGAAGCAAAATCACAATAGCAATGTACAGTATTTGCTAACAGCCCTTTTTTTTTTTTTACCTTTGCCTACATGCTTAAAGGGGTGTTATCGTTTGAGCTGCTCGTGCTGTTCTGCTAATTTTCTCAGATTGAATTTGAAATCCAGGGGCATGTTCTTCCTCTCAGCAGGCGTGTCTCCCCTCCCACGAGGCGTGTCTCCCCTCACTGAAGAACTGTGACATCATCATTTTGTTTAAAGCAGGGGATGCAGAAGGTTGTCTGGATATAACAGCTCTGTAGCCTCCTGCCTGCTTATGTCTGCAGCCTTGAGGCTCCAAACTCCAGCAAGCAGCTGTCATATGTCTTAGTTTACACATAACTGAAAGCCTGCAGCTGTTAAGATCTCTGCTTCCTGTCAGTGACATGTGGAGAAGCAAATCAGCTTCCAGAGAAGGCCTCGCTCATCTTGTAGCTGACTGGCTGAGTGGTGCAGCTGGTAGAGCAATGATAGACTTATTGTTTTTAAAACGAAGGGGTTTGGAGTTCTAGTCCCTCACAGGGTAAATTATTTTTTTCCCCCTAATTCTACACATATGTAGAGAGACCCTAAAATATATATGTTAATCTCTATAATGATATATATATAATATATATAATATATATAATATATATATATATATATATATAATATATATATATATATATATATATATATATATGATATATAATATATATATATAAATATATACATATACACACACACATACAGGGCTCCCCTATATCATTTCTCATCCCCCAGAATATATGCATTGTATCACGTATATTGGAAGTGCTTGGTGACTGCAAGGATAGGACACTATATAGGGGAGCTTTGTGTGTGTATATGAATAAAATTATAGATGTTCACACATATATTTTCATATCTTTACATATGTGTATACATTTTAAATAAAAAAAAAACAAACACTACTAATGGGAATTGAACTCCCAACCTCTGTCTTGTAGGGCTGATTAGCTAAGCACTACTCTATACAGCCAGCGCATGCATACACAGTGTTGAATCCTTATGTTATACAATATAGGTGATGACGTCATAAGGAGGCGGGGCTTGCATTCGATCTGAGGAACAGAACGCCCTCTTTTCAAAGTTCAAACTGAACCTGTGAGAAGGTGAATCAACCTCTTGGCAAAAGCCCTTTAAACAGGTAGTAATTGCCCAGATCATCACCATAGAGCTGAGATGTACATAGAGCCAGCAGACTCTGGTTTCACTATCGATTTTAACAGCTCAGAGGGGAGTAAACACAGAGTGTGCAGGCAGCCAATCACAGTGCAGGGGGCGTGGCCATGATGGTTCCTGTCTAGGGGCATATCCCAACAGGCTGAATGAAATGTCAGCCAGCCAATCACAGTGCAGGGGGCGTGTCTAGGGGGCAGGAATAGACCCGGGGGCGTTTTTTGTCCCAGCAACAGCAGAAATAAGACAGATTTACAGCGAAGCTGATATCTGCTAAACCAAGTGACAGAGGTAATGCAACCCAATTACAAAAGTGCTTATTTTTACTGTCCCCATAATCTGAGACATGATCTTTGTAACGATAAAACCCCTTTAAAGCTACTCATCATGGTGAGAATACCCCTTTAACTCAGACAATTATTGTTTTCATTAAGGGGAGGAGAAATTAAAATATAAAGTATACCAGAAAGATGTATGATTTTTTATTATACCATGATTAAAGGCTCAGACTGGTCCACAGGAGAGTGGAACATGTGAAAACCCCCACTGGGCCCCTGAACATCAAGTTGCTTTTCAACTGCATATGCATCCTTGGGAGACACAGAAAGGTTGAGAAAAGAGGCAAAAAGTAAAGTATAAAAGGCAGGAACAGTAGCTGAAGGGTAGGCTCACAGAATTAACTCCACTGGTGGGCTTCAAGAAACAACTCCACTGGTAGGCCCCTAAAAATCAACTTTACTGGTGGGCCCCACGAATCAACACCACTGGTGCGCCTCAGGAATCAACACCACTGGTGGCCCCAAGAATCAACTCCACTGGTGGCCCCAAGAATCAACTCCACTGGTGGGCCCAAGAATTAACTCCACTGGGGAACCGCAAGAATCAACTTCACTGGTGGGTCCCAAGAATCATTTCCACTTGTGGGCCCCAAGAATCATTTCCACTTGTGGGCCCCAGAAAACAATCCCACTGCTGGCTCTCAAGAATCATCTCCACTGGGGGACCCCAAGAATCATCTCCACTGGTTTGCACCAAACAATCACCTCCACTGGTGGTCCCCAAGAATCAACTCCACTGGTGGGGCCCCAGATTTAACTCCACCACTAGGTACCCCAGTCCAACAATATTAGTTCCTCATCAATAAAATGATGGGGACCTCCAGTAGTCAGCTGTGGGGGAACCTGGCTGTAAGTGTTCAGTTCCTCTGTAAAAGAAAAAATTACACAATTCCTATCAAAAATAAACATTCTGCCTGTATAACAAATGGATGTGGTGGGTCCTCCAAAGAGAAACAAGGGTTCTAAACTTAAATGGGCCTGAGCTGCAATATCAGGCATAACCATGTACAAGGGTGGCGCCATCTCTAGAAGAAAGCAGTTGATTTCTAACCTCATACGAAGCCCTTAAAGAACACCACTTTTGTTAGACCGGAGTCCATGAGTCTAGACCTTTTACCTCATGTAATGCTTACTGTATGAAATCGTATTACATCCAATTATCCAGAGAAATTTCAGTTTTATTGTTACTGTTACCTTTGTATTTTTCCTGCAAGAGCAGCACAGTCCTTGTCGGAGCCGGCTGTAATCTCAGATTAGAGCTTTTCCACTTCATGGCAACTTTCCTGTTTTGGTAGCTAAGGATACAATTGTGTCTCAGCTCGGCTTCCACAATCATGACCTTTGAATCTCTTCGGACCACAGTTCTACTGTATATTTTATCTCCTATGAATAGGATTATATTGAAATTATATTAGCATTATGCACCATTCACTTCAATAGATCTGAGCTGCAATACCAGTACTTCAGTTATTTAATGTAATTGGCCCAGTTTGTGTTATTGGAGTTCCCCTTTAAACACTAACTTCATCCAGAATACATTTCGCCCCTCTAGCTTTGCTTTACCTTTTTTTTTTGTTCAGTCCCTAGGGTCTTGAGATCCACAAAACCAGTTGTCCTACAGCTATTTTTGTATCACTGTATTGTCCTGTTAATGAAAGTGAATAAGTAGATGTTAATGTGACCCATAAATGTATAAAAGATGGATGGATCTTTTCATAGGTTTAAATTCTGTTCCCCAGAGGATCTAACTAAGAAAACTGAAGAATTCTTGGCTGTGTTTGCTTCTCATCCAAGATCTAAGTAAGAAAATGGAAGAATTTTTGGCTCTTTTAGATTCTCATCCAAATCCACCCAAGGTTTTTTTGTGCCGTTAACCTGTTATCAATTTACCCCATTATCTCCTCCATATTTGGAGTAACAGATGTTTGGGCAACGGGTCAATGTTTTGAATATGATTTTTTTTATATAACAAAACTTCTTTTTTGGGGGGAAATTCTAGCAAGGAAATAATCAGAGCCTGACAGTGGAAGCCAGAAAAACAGATGTGATGCTGAGCAGAGAAGACGTTACCTTGAGCCTCGCTCTGCAGATAATGTTTGGCAACCCTGCTGGCTTTTCATGAGCTTTCTGACATCGGGAATTGCGGGGAATGAGCGGAGTCATTGGAAATGTTTATGTTCAGGTGCCTCTGAAGGCCACAATCAGCAAAACACAATTTAAAACCCAAGATGCAGGTGGAGGATGAAGTTTATCTGCCTCGAGAATGGACTGCATGCAATTTTAAGAACCCTCAAGCATATTGTGCAGGCCTAATCACCGAGCAAATGCAAGACTATAGAAATTCTGTCTCCAAAGTCTTAAATTAGCTCTAAATTGCTCAAATTTTAGAAGTCAATATGATGATCAAATAAAAAAAATTGTAACACACAGTTAGCTCTTGGGCAAAAGCTCATGACATCAACTACCTGTTTGTTACACTATGTATCAATTAAAGGGGTTGTCTCATCTCAAAATTTCATAGGATGCATGAATGAAATAATGCTGCTTTGCTCTGTCACTTCCTGGTCAAGCTGTCTGTAATTGGCATATGAGCTCCTTGTATTCAGACTTCTTTGTTTATTATGCTTATTAGTCTAGATTAAATAAATTACCTTCTTCCAGGACAGGAAAGGCTGCTGAGCTAAAGTAAACAGCAGTAATTACGTTCTTTTGTCTGAAAGATCAGATAACGCACAACCTCTCACTGACTGAAGTTCTCCGCTGGCCATGACCTGTGTGATGACATCTGAGGTCTGGAGCAACTTCTGAGCTAATGTAAACAGTAGAGTAATTTCTGTCTTTTGTCTGAAAGATCAGATAACACACATGCTCTCACTGCTGGCCATGACCTGTGTGATGATATCACTCCTTGCTATCAGATAGAACATACAGCAGGGGGGAGAAGTACACAGGTCGGTCACTAGAGAAACCAGAGAGAGCTCAGAAGGTGATAAAATCATTTGTAGCTCCTTAACAAAAAAGGATGGACAAAGTAATATATTTGGAAAATGTCCTCATTTACTGTTCCCTACATTTTGAAAGCTATTCTTTGTAGTGAGACAACCCCTTTAACCCCTTAAGCTCCAAGCCTGAAAAGACCTTAATGTCCAGTTACATTTTGTAGCTTTTGCCTCCTTGTGTTTCAATAGTCATAACTTTTTTTTTTTTTTATCTTTTTAGTGAGGCAGTTGTTTGTGTGAGGGCTTGTTTTATGCAGGAGAAGTTATATTTTTGGGGGGCGCAGTTTTGAGTTCACATATAAATTACTGCATAATTGTTTGGTGTACGACTGTTCCTACATATAGAGTAGGGCTATAACAGTTTTTTGGTGCAAGATACACCAAAAAAAAAAAAGGCACAGCCGAAATCTGATATGACGCCCTTTGTCTTTTCTGTGTTCACATGAATTTCCACCATTTCTTTAGTACAATACTGAGTGACCACTACTTTCAGCAGCATAAACCTGGTAATGGCGGCTCTCCAAAACTAGAACTGATAGGGAAGAACGGGTGTCATTTTCAGAATTAGCTCCCCAAACATACTCAAAAACGGTTCCAGCTTTAAAGGTACCAAGTTGAGTGTTCCCCAGTGTCATCAATAAAACTTAATTCTATGGCTAAAAATTGCTAAAGGTTGGTTAGAGGAAGTCCACACAATAGATTTGACTCAGATTCTGCATTAAAATCCGTGTGTATTCACTCATGTGAATGGCCAGTCCGCACTGTAGTTCGCTTTGTGATTTTCCGCACCTCACCATTTTGAGCAATCAAAAGAAGAAAAATGTAAAAAATGAACTGGTCGAGCAACGCCCTTAAGGCTTATTCCTCTACTACTGTCAGGCTGGGTCCACACAGCAAAGTGAAAATGCCTTCCAAAACCCAGCGGCATTTTCAAATTGCTGGACCGCCTCGCAAAAACATGGCGGTTGATTTTCAGAATCTCGGTGGCCCAGTACATTGGGGTGGCGGGAATCCAATGGCGGTCCGATGGAATATACAACATGTTCTATGTTCCGCCGGATGGAAGCATGGATTTTCTATTGAGGGCTACACAGCACAGGCTATAGTCAGATTTTTGTCGGATTCTAAATATTGAATCCGACCCAAAACCTGTGCTGTGTAGGCATAGCCTTAGGAAGGATGACCCAATGGATTATAGAATGCACTCTCCATTACATCGCCGGAGGACGGTATTACTTGGGCTCACTATGGATGCTGTATGGTAGAATTACTGCTGCTTGGTATACTTGCATTGTTTGGACATTGCCTGATGTTATTATATTTTTAGTGTAGTGTGTGCAGTATTATCTGGACACCGCAGGCCTTATGCATGAAAATCATGATGCAGCAAGACTGTCTTTGTTGCTCATAGCAACCAATCAGAGCCCATAGTAACCAATCAGAGCTCATAGTAACCAATCAGAGCTCCACTTTCATTTCATATAGTGCTCTGAAAAAATAAAAGCAGAGCTATGATTGGTTGCTATGGGCTCTGATTGGTCGCTATGGGCTCTGATTGGTCGCTATGGCTCTGATTGGTTGCTATGAGTTCTGATTGATTGTTATGGGCTTTAATTGGTTGCTATGAGCTCTGATTGATTGCTATGAGGTCTGATTGGTTGCTATGTCTGATTGGTTGCTAAGAGGTCTGATTGGTTGGTATGAGTTCTGATTGGTTGCTATGGGCTTTGATCAGTTGTTATGAGCTCTGATTGGTTGCTATGAAATCTGATTGGTTGCTATGAGGTCTGATTAGTTGCTATGAGGTCTGATTAGTTGCTATGAGGTCTGATTGGTTGTTATGATGTCTGATTGGTTGCTATGAGTTCTGATTAGTTGCTATGGGCTCTGATCGGTTGCTATGGGCTCTGATTGGTGGCTATGGGCAACATAGACAGTCTTACTGCTAGACAGCTTTCATACATAAGGCCTGCAGTGTATTTTCTTTTTTATGTGTATGGTATCATTGCACATATCAATATTATATGGAGGTACCCTTTGTGCACTGAATGATAGCATTGTTTGAATGTTGATATTTATAAGGCTATGGGCGAGGTGTATGATTTATGGCGCTTAGATGCCAATTTTTATGTGTGTTAGAATGGTACAGAATGCGCCGTAATTTATGAACCTACTGCAGGACATAAATCAGGCACATTCTAGTGACAATTGACAATTCAGGCTCAGGTAAACCACTTTGAAAGTGCTCTACCTGTTCCAGCAGTAATGCACCTAGAAATGCCGTACTGAAGCTATAAATCTATAGCTTCATACGGTTCTAGTGCGGGAGATTTAAAAATATAGCGAACGGGGGCTGTGTCTTCTGGCGCAGCCCCGTTCGTACATGTCGCGCTTTGTCTACACAGCAATGTTGAAATGCCATCCAAAATCCAATCACATTTTACATCGCTGGATGACATTTTTTGACACAGATTTGCTCTAAAAAACGTAATCGGTTCGGATTTGTCGTCAGCTCCATACTTTGAATGTACAGAAATCT
Organism: Phyllomedusa bahiana; assembly: GCA_025379985.1. Classification (NCBI taxonomy): domain Eukaryota; kingdom Metazoa; phylum Chordata; class Amphibia; order Anura; family Hylidae; genus Phyllomedusa; species Phyllomedusa bahiana. Next base: position 80,046 of record JAODAL010010312.1, read on the forward strand.
GACAACAATTCTGCGGAAGATTCAGCAGGTTTGAAATTCCGTCGTATTTGTAAACTTAGGTATTGCATGATGGTATGCTTCCATATAGTATAGTGCTATTATTTGTGCACTGCATGGTGGTATTATTAGTTTACCATAGGTTGACATGTTTGGGCACTGAATGACGGCATTTTTTGTGCACTCTATAGCTGTGATGTGGACACTGCCTGGTATAATTATATGTGCACTGAGCCATGGTGTATTTAAATACTGAATGGAGGTATTATATGTTCACTGTATATTGACATACTTGGATGTTATGATGGCATTAGGGTATGGTCACACAGTGTTTTTGGATGCTTGTTTCGGAGCGTATTGTGCGCCCAATATGCCCTTAAAGGGGTTGTCTCGCTACAATGATAAGCTTTCAACATTTAGGGAACACTAAATAAAGACTTTTTCCAAATATCTTGCTTTGTGCATTTTTGTTTTTGTTAAGGAGCTACAAGTGATTTTATCACCTTCTGAGCTCTCTCTGGTTTCCCAAGTGACCGACCTGTGTACTTCTCCCCCGTCTGCTGTTTGTTCTATCTGATAGCAGGGAGTGACTTCATCACACAGCACAAAACTCTGGACAGTGAGAGCTTGTTTGTTATCTGATCTTTCAGACAAAAGACAGTAATTACTGCTATTTACTGTAAGGCTATGTTCACACGGCTTAAAATGGACCGTATATCGGTCCGCAATTACCTGCCGAAGTGCGCAACTTAAGGGCTGAAAACAGCCCAGTCATTACGGTAATCCACAGTTCTCATAGAGAACTATGGATTACGTCTCCTCTCCCTGCTCGGCGAATCCGCCGCGGGGGGAGATAAGTGACATGTGAATTACCAGCGGCGTATACGCGCCGCTGGTAATGAAAGTCAATGGGCCGGCGAAGTGCCGGTCCCCCGCTCACTCCCCCGCTCCCGCCCCGCCCCCGTCCACACGTCGTAATTGCGGGGCGTAATTATTTCCCGCAGTTAAGCCGTGTGAACATAGCCTAACTCAGAAGCTTCCCTGGTCCTGACAGTATGAGATTTATCTAATTAGCAGAAGTCTGAATACACAGAGCTCATATGCTAATTACAGACAGCTTGACCAGGAAGTGACAGAACAAAGCAGCATTATTTCATTCAAGCATCCAATGAAACTTTGAGATGAGACAGCCCCTTTAAGTAGGCATCCAAGATGCCTGTAGAACACGTCCCATAGATTGCTTTGTAAAATCAGCTTCGTCATTTAGACGACACCGATTTTACTGGAGTATTTTTTGACGTGTACTGTCCAGGCCTGCAAAGAATTGACATGTCGATTCTTTGGGGCCTTTACAAATCTGCTTCGGACAATCCGCTCGTTTCCTCATTGCAGGCATTGAATTTTCAAGGAGGTAACAACGCGACATGTCTGCACCCAACATACTAAGTATCCTCTAAACGTCCTCTAGTACTATTTGTGTACTGTATCATTGTATTTCTTGGTGTATGGTGATATGATTTGAACACCATATAATGGTTAGGGTATGCTCACACAATGTACTGCGGCGCGTACAGTATTGTGTCTTTCGGGAGCTTGCACTGATACGCGTGTACTCCCACGGCACAGGGGGGGAGGCGGCAGCCCGCCGGCCCCATTGACATTCATTAGTCGCGGCGCGTATTCTGCGCAAATAACTGACATGTCCCTTATCTCCCCGCGCGTACAATACGATCATATTGTACGAGTGGGGAGAGGAGGCATAGTCCATCGTTCTCTATGAGAACGATGGATTACCGTAATTTCGACACGCATCTCGTCCATATTAGAGCGCAAATACGCGGCGAAATGCGCGCTGAAATAACCCAGTGTGAACATAGCCTTAGAGTCTGCATGGTGTTAATTTACATATTATGGTACATTTCAATACTGTATGGTGCTACTATTTGTTTGCTGCATATTGACATTTTTGAACGCTGTATGACGGCATTATTCAAAGGTGTTATCATATATGTAATGTATCATGGTATACCTGAACATAGCTTGGTGTTACTATTTGTGCGCTGCATGGTGATGTAATTAGTTGACCATATTTTGACATTTTTGGGCACTGTAGGATGGTATTATTTGTGCACTATATAGTTGTATTATGTGAACAATGCATGGTAATATGTTATTTGTATGGTATGATGGTACTTTTACTCTATAGTGGTATCATTTATTCAATGTAGCTTAACATTTTTGGACACTGTAAGATAGTATTATTTGATGCTGCATGGTGTTATTATATAAGTCCTGTATCATTTTATATTTGAGCACAGTATGCTGTTAATATATGTGCACTACATTTTGGTACTATTAGTTTACAGCACGTTGCCATTTTTGGGCACTGTATGATGATATTTTTCGTGCACTTTATAATTATATTACGTGGTGATATTACAGTGTATTGTGATAATATTTGGACATAGTATGGCGGTATTATTTTGACACTGCATGGTGTTATATGTTTACTGTAACTTTGTATATTTATACACAATATGTTGGTATTACTTGTGCGCTGCATGGTGGTATTAGTTGCTTCCTATTTATAGATATTTTGGGCACTGTGTATGGTATTATTTGTGCACTTTATAGCTGTATTATGTGGTGATTTTATGGTGTATGGTGATATTATTTGGACATAGTATGGCGGTATTATTTCGACACTGCATGGTGTTATTATATGTTTACTGTATCTTTGTATATTTATATGCAGTATAGTGGTATTACTTGTGCACTGCATGGTGGTATTAGTTGCTTCCTATATATAGATATTTCGGGCACTGTATGATGGCATTATTTGTGCACTTTATAGCTGTATTATGTGGTATTATTATGGTGTATGGTGATATTATTTAGACATAGTATGGCGGTATTATTTCAACACTGCATGGTGTTATTATATGTTTACTGTATCTTTGTATATTTATACGCAGTATGGTGGTATAACTTGTGCACTTCATGGTGGTATTAGTTGTATAGGTATTTCGGGCACTGTATGATGGTATTATCTGCACACTGTGGCAAACTTATTTGTGCATAATGTGGGGGTATTACTTGGAAAATGTAATTGGTAATTTTAATGGTATTTTTAGCACTGTATGGTGACATTTTTACTATTCTTAGTCCCATTCAATGTTCAGGATCCTCCATAGGTCATCATTTGGCCCTAACTGCAATAGGTTACACACTACTAATATATCTATCTATCTCATATTTATCTATCTATTTATCTATCTATCTACAGTATCTATCTCATATCTATCTATCTATCTATCTATCTAACTAATCCATATCGATCTATCTATCTCTCTATCCATATATTTATAATAAGTGAACCTATATGGTAAGATAATCACTGGGAGGACACAGGAGTGCATGAGTGACTGGTTTAGATGTATACAAATTTGGTACAATCCACACCCATTATATTTTTGTGATCACCCTCACCCTTGACTCTAATATTCTGGACCTGCTTTGGTACAAAGTGTTGCATTTCAACTTTAGGACAGGGCTTATTGGGAAATGGAGGGTGCAAATTCATCATAGGGTCATCATGTTAGATGGTTGGATACAGACATATCAGATGGGAAAGGAATCTAAAGTCTTAGAATGAAGCGGAATTTGATGCTCAGAGATTGTAGCAGGAACATGTTAAAGAGACAATGGGGGTCTAAGATCACAGATGTGCTTGTTAATAAGACACCCAGGAGATTGCGAGTGGCACTGTCATGGCAGCTGAGCATAACATCAAAACAATAGCGTTGGCAGCTCCTAATATCGGCAGCTTGTGACAAGCTACAAAAAATAATTGTGCCTTAAGGAAACGTTTCACGTGTTCAGTACCAGTCAGCAAAAAAATCTTACAAATGGGCGGAGAGCTGAATGACGCGTCTCAGTGTTACACCTCATCTTGGTTAATGTGACACGACATGTACATAGTCACTGCGAGGGGGACGCTTCTGCTTTAACCTTCAAATCTTGCATATATAGCAGAAATGAGAAGTTCTGTTCAGATCACAAACTTTTCATATTCGATAAATGAAATCATTTTATTCTAAGTCAAACGAGTTTCTCTTGGGCAAAATCGAGTCTATGATTAGGAGGATGGCCACAAAAAGTGACCTGAATATGTATATATCAGATGATTATATGGCAGGGGCGAAGTTACAGGGGGTGCAGAGGTAGCAGTTGCTGAGGGGGCCTAAAAGCTCTTCTGCCACATACAGAGATAACAACACAATCCAATATCAGCAGCACACTACTAGCACTACTAGTGCAAAAAAAACAAAAACCAAAGAGGGGTACAGCCACTCCCCCATACAGTCTAGAAAACAATACTTGGTCTGCACATCCAAAAATCCTTTTTGAAAAAAATGAGCATAGGTGCACACTGGTGCGGCAGTAACATACAAACACAATCCAATATCAGCAACACGTTACTAGCACTAAAAAACTATCAAAAAGAACGCACCACCTGCACAGGCTTTTAAATCAATGTAGAGTACCTTGTAGCTGGAATCTTCTCTCCCTAAAATGTGGAGGTCTGAACAGGAACTAAGAGAGGTATAAATAGAGTAGGTTCCCATCTGTATTGAGGTCGCCTTGCTGATGGGAGGTGGCTTAAACAGTTTTGATAAAAAATGTGAACTAAGAACCTCAAACATTTTTTATGTATTCTAAGTAGCAGAAATGCTTTTTAAAAAATTCCTATGTCCTTTTTGATAGTTTTTTTAGTGCTAGTAACGTGCTGCTGATATTGGATTGTGTTTGTATGTTACTGCAGCACCAGTGTGCACCTATGCTCATTTTAAAAAATAAAAAGTTTTATGGATGTGCAGACCAAGGGCCACATTTATGAACCTGTTTAGGTCTAAAACTCACTTTTTTGCCCATAGAGTTTCAGACCTAAACAGGTTCATACATGTGGCCCCAAGTATTGTTTTCTAGACATACGGAGATACTAGTATTGTAAGTGGCACATTGTAACTGGGGGCCCCATTTCACTTTTTGCACCAGGGCCCAGAGTTTCAAGTTATGCCTCTGTTGTATGGCACTCTGTATAGGAAGTCTCTTGTAGAGGGGGCTTGTTGTATGGTAAATTCAATGGAAGTGGGACAACAGCACACCAATTTTTGAAGAAACATAGGGCCACATGTATGAAAACTGTCTGGGTCTAAAATTCACTTTGTTGCCCATAGCAACCAATCAGAGCTCATAGCAACCAATCAGAGCGCCCCTTTCATTCTTTCAGAGCACTACATCAAATAAAAGGGGCGCTCTGATTGGTTGCTATGATCGCTGATTGGTTGCTATGGGCAACAAAGTGAATTTTAGACCTAGACAGTTTTCATACATGTGGCCCATAATGTTTATACATCTAAAAAGGTGAGCTCCACTTGTATACAAATGCCAAGCTCCTGACTTGTTGCAGCTATGGCTACACTCTACACTAACACATACATGCCAACTCTCCTGCTTTTGGTGGGGGGGTCCCGCAAATTGGGTCCCCCCCCCCCGTTCCCACCCGGCAGAGTTGGCGAAACACCCGCCGCCAGGAGGCGGCGGGGGGCACTTTAACGGACCACGGCCACAGAAGAACCCAGGTGCGCTACTCTGGCCCCGCCGGGACGTTCCCACAGGCGGGTGAAGCGGCCACTGCGCCCGCTTCACCCGCCCGGAGTCTCGCTGTGCAGGGAGGAGGCGGAGGGATCGCTCCCCTCCTCCCTCCGCCCCCTGTATGTCCGGCGCCAGTGTGCGCCGTACATACAGGTCAGCGGCGCAGGGGGAAGTGCAGGAGCCTGGTCAGATGAGTGGCTTTTATTATTTTATTTTTATTAGCTTTAGGGGGGGCACTACCTGGCAAACAATGGGGGCACTACCTGGCAACAAAGGGGGCACTACCTGGCAACAAAGGGGGCATCTACCTGGCAACAGAGGGAGCATCTACCTGGCAAACAATGGGGGCACTACCTGGCAACCCGAGGGACATCTACCTTTGGGAAACAATGGGGGCCCAAAATACCTGGCAAAAAAATGGGGGCACTCCTGGCAAACAAAGGGGGCACCCACCTTGGGAACAGAGGGGTTAAAAAATGGGGGGGGACACCTGGCAAAAAAATTGGGGGATCACCGGCCAACCCAAAGGGGGGACTAACCCGGGCCCAAAAAAGGGGGGCCACCCAAACCCCGCAAAAAAAATGGGGGCATCACCCCGGCAACAGGGAGGGAAATAAACCGGGAAACAATGGGGGGGCCCCCTACCTGTCAACAGAGGGTGCACTCCCCGGGAAACAATTTGGGGGCATCCCACCTGGCTCACAATGGGGCACTACCCGGGAACAAGGGACAACTACCTTTGGGTAAAAAAAGGGGGCAAATACATGGAAAAAAAAGGGGGCAATAACCCCGGCTTTAAAAAAAGGGGGGAAAACCTGGCTAACAATTTGGGGGATCTAACCCCGGCAAAAAGGGGGCCCCAACCACCTTTCCAACAAAGGGGGAATAAACCGGGGTAACAAGGGGGGGGATCTACCTTTTTGGGAACAAGGGGGCAAAATACCCGGCAACAAAGGGGCAAGTAACCCCCGGGAAAAAAAAAAAAAAAAAAAAAAAACCAAAAAAAAAAACAAAAAAAAAAAAAAAGGTTGGGGATTCTTCCTGGGCCCAAAGAGGGGGGGCCCTAAACCGGCTAAAAAGGGGGCACTACCTGGCTAACACTGGGGGCTCAAACCCGGCAACAGAGAGGGACAAACCTGGCAAACAAAGGGGGCAAACTACCTGGCTAACAAAGGGGGCAAACAAAATGGCTAACAAAGGGGGGAACTAACTTGGGTAACAAAGGGGGCATCTACCTGGCTTTCAGAGGGGGGGGATCAACCCGGGTAAAAGAGGGGGGATCTAAATTTGCTACAAGGGGGGATCACTTGGCTACAAGGGGGCATCTACTTGGCACAAGGGGGGGATCAAACCCGCCTGTAAGGGGCACTTTCCTGGTTTTGGGGGGCCCAATACCCCAAGGGGGGTAAAAGGGCATCTACCTGGCTTTTTTGGCTTCCCAAAACCGTTAAAGCAGTTTTGGGAGTTGGGGTGTGGCTTTTTTTAAGGGGCGGGCACACCCCAAATAGATTTGGGGGTGGGCACCCAGTACAAAAACTCCTCTTTTTTCAATTTCCCAAAAATTGGCAACCCAAGCACTAAAACCCCCCGAAAAACCAATTTGACCTTTGGGAAAGATTAAGGTCCCGCTTACTGAAAAATTTAACTTTAGGGTCACTTTTCCCTTTGTCCCCTGGAAAATTGGGATTTCAAGTGGGGCTCAAACCCCCATTGTTAATTTTAATTTAAAAATAACATTATGTTTGTTGTGCTGTTGTCCTACTTCCACTAAATATGTATATCAGCTTAGCAAGATCATACTTGTCTACACAAAAATTTCGGGAAAAATCCCTTAAAAGGGTTGAAAAAGGGGGCAAGGTTTTTTTTAAACCCAAGCAAAATTTGGGCCCTCCCATGGGGGAAAGGGCCTCGTGACTCTTTGGTTTTTTTATTTCAAAGGCGGCCTAGCTGAATAGGTTTTTTTTCCCTTTGGAAATTTTTAAAACCTTTTTTAAATTTTCCAGGCTCCATTGTTTGTGTTTTGGTTACGTTACTGTTTAGAGATTCATACGTTAGTTATTGAACTTGTATACCTTGCCAATACATGACATTTCAGTGCCAAACTGCTGTGTACCAAATTTGTTTTTTTTTTCTATTTGATTAAAGATACAGTAAAATTTTGGGATTAAAGGGTATATTCGATTTTGGGAAATTTTCTAAAAAAAAAAAAAAAACAGAGGGGAAAAGGGAAAAATAGAAAAAAAAAGAATTAAAAAAATGATATGAGTTTGATAGATAGAAGTGGAGGTAGATAAATAGAATGAGGGTAAATATGAGGGAGATAATAGATAGATAATTTGAAAGATAGATAGAAAAGATAGATAAGAGATAGGGTATGAGATGATAATAGATAATAAGATAGAAAGAAGAAGGAAAAGTTAATAGCTAAAAATATTTTATAGATAGATAGTTTGGGTAAAATAAGAATAATTTAAAGAAGATTAAATTTGGGGTAAAATAGATAGAAATAGATAGAAAGATAGATAGATAGATAGGGTAAAAAGAAAGAAAATGGGAAAAAGATAGAAATAATAATAGATAATAGAAAGAAAAATAAAACAGGGGGCCCGGGCGAGGGTAGGCCCGGGAAAGGGGACCGCCTAGGGGGCCCCCACCAGCTTTTTCCCTTTAAAGGGGGGCCATCAAGGGCCCCCCCACCCTCCCGGGGTCCAGGCCCCCTGCGTGGGGCCCGAAGCGCCGGCCCGGGCTCCCGTGGGGCCCCCCTTTGCGGGGCCAGAGGGACAAACGGGTTTCCCCGGGTCCGCAGAAGTGGGCGGCCCCCCCCTTTCCCCCGGGGGATCCGGGATCCTTCGTGTAGGCAACCCCCGGGCCCCACAACCGCCCCTTTTTTCCCCGCCGGGTCCTCGCAAACGCTGAGGAAAACCCCCCGGCCCCGTTCGTCCCCACCGGCACAGGTTTGCAATGAAAGGATGTTTATCGGAAAGCGCCTCTCCCGGGGCGCACAGCGCTCCCCAGGGGCCGGGGGCCCGGGCCCCAGGAGCTGCCGGAAAGGGGGCGGAACTTAAAGGGCAGAAGGGGGGCGCACTCCCCCGGAATTGGGTAAAATATTAATGTTTTTTGTTTTTAATTTCCTGCCTGTGGGGCCCCCAAAATTCTGCCTGTGGCCCCCAAAAACCCCCGCCTGGGCCCCCCTTTTAAACCCCCTGCGGCCCCCATAAAGCCTTTCCTTGCGGCCCCCATAAAAGCCCCGCCTGCGGCCCCCAAAAATGCCTGCCTGTGGCCCCCTATATCCTGGCCCGGCCCCCCATAAAAGCCCCGCCCCTGCGGCCGCCCTAAAATGCCTGCCTGTGGCCTCCCCTATATTCTTCCTGTGGCCCCCCCAAAACGCCTGCCTGTGGCTCCCTATAAAAGCCTGCCTGGCCCGGCCCCCCACAACCCCGCCCGCGGGCCCCCCATAATGCCCGGGCCCGGGGCCCCCATAACCTGCCCCGAGCCCCCCAAAAACCCTGCCTGAGCCCCCCCTTAAAACCCCTTTTTGGTTTCCCCCTAAACCCCCTGCCGAGCCCCCATACGGGTTGCCTGTGCCCCTATATGCCTCCTGGGCCCCTATATGTCTGCCTGTGGCCCCCGTGGGCCTCCGAGCCCCTGTACTCTGCCGTTGGTCCCCTAAAGCTGCCTGTGGCCCCCCCTAAAAAATTTAAACCCCGCCAAAATGGCCCCATACGCCTGCCTGAGCCCCCAATTTAAACCCGCCCCGTGGGCCCCCCTCGCCGCCTTTCCCCCGTTTCCCCCAAAAACGGGCCCTTTCCTAAGCCCCCCATACGCCTGCCTGAGGCCCATAAAAGCCTGCCTGTGGGGCCCCCTTTTTACGCCGCCCGTGGGGCCCCATAACGTTCCCGGGCCGTGGCCCAATAATGGGCCGCCTGACCCCCCATAAAGCCCCGCCTGTGGGCCCCCCTTTCCTGCCTGTTGGCCCCCATACCCTGCGTGAACCCCCAGCATATATTTGGGCCGACCCCTACTAAAAATACCTTCCCCGAGTGCCCCCCATATTTTTTAAACCTACCCTTTTTAAAGGGGGCCCAAAAATCTATTTACCTGCCGACTTAGAGGGCTTTTCAAAATACCTTTCTGACTAAGGGGGCTTATATACCTAAATTAAGGAGTTTAAATGGGAAAAGTTTAGGATTCGGGAAAAATATTTTTTTTCCCAAAACCCAGGGCGGGGGTTTGTGTCCGGGACAATCACGAGAAGGTGAGAACCGAAGGAAAAAAAAAGGGGGAAAGGGGAACGACGCTGATTTTAAAAAAAGACGTCTCCTGTGATCACTAAATGTAAAAAAGCAGGGTAAAACACCTTTTATTCTGCAGAGTCCCACATACAACTAGTAACTACCACTAAAATGGTCACTGGAAAAGGCGGTGGGTTTTGTAATCAGAAAGGCCCGTGTACAGCTGGTTTTGTCACAAAGGGGGGAGGCGTTTCCGGGCCCGGGGCGGCAGATTAATTTTTAGCCTTAAGTAGTAAAAAATTTTGGGGTCTTGGGTTTTTTAGGGGTATTTTAAATAAAAAATCAATTTCCCTCTGGAAAATTTTCTCCATGTATTTGTGGGGAAATTTTTTTTAGGTGAATGTTATTTTAGGGGTAAAAAATTGGGACGTTTATACGGAGGGAAGCGATTTTTGGGAAAAAAAGCAAAATTTTGTCCCGGGGTAATTTTTATTGTGCAGTGAAATGCTGAGGAATGGAATGGAGCAAAGTGAAATATGCAAAAAAATTTGTGACAGGACCTGGCCCAGGGGGAGAGGGAAAAAAAATTTTTGGGGGGGGGGGGTATTTTTTTGAGAGCGAGCGGGGGGGGGGAAGGGGGGCCATTTTTTTCTGTACTCCCGCCTGTTGGGCACCAAAATTTCCTTTTCCCCCGGGCCCCGGATAGAAAGATAGAATGGATATTTAAATGATAGAGGAAAAATATGGATAGATAATAAAATAGAAAAAGAAAATTTTTTTTTGAATTATAAAATAATAGTAGAAAGAAAAGATAGATATGGTAAAAGATAAAAAAAGACAGTTGATTAATAAAAAAGAAAAAAATAAAATGGAAATAAATAGGGTAGGGAAAAATCGTCCCCCAAACAAGGGAAAAAGGGGGGACATTCGGCGCTCAGTGAGACCCCCAAAACCTCGGATATAACCCAATTGAGGGAATAAAACGGTTTAATTTTAAAATTGTGGAGGGAAGATATTCACCTCCTCCGCTTAAAAAAAATAAAAGGCCCCTACGCGTTTTTGCATTTTGAAAAGATGCCTCAAACAGACCCCCCGATGGGGGTTTTTGGGGTCCCACTGAGCGCCGCATTGTTCCCCCCCCTTTTCCCCTTTTTTTTGGGGCATCTCCCATGTTTCCGCCGAATTTTTTTTGTCTTCCCAAGAAAGGGGACTGCAGGCTGCCGTGTCAAAGCTTCAAACGGACTTACAGAATATACCCATACGATGTTGTGCCTCTTTTGGAATAGCAAATTACCCAGGTGAAAACAATTACTCACCCAGATTTTAAAGTTTGTTTTAAACTGTACTTTACTATTGTGCGCCTTTTGTCCCCTCTTTTCCTTTTATTTTTAAAATAGAGGAAGATAGATAGAAATAATAGATAGATAGATAATAAAAGGGATAATAGTAATAGATAATAATGATAATAGATAGATAGATAGATATGAATGATAGTATGAGATAGATAGATATAGTAGATAGATAGATAATATGAGATAGATAGTATGAGATAGATAGAAATAGATGATAGATAGATAGAAGATATGGAGATAATAATATGAGATAGATAATATGGCAATAGATGATAGATATGAGATAGATAAATTAGATATACTAATAGATAGATAGAAGATAGATAGTAGATTGAGATAGATAGATAGTAATGAAGATAGATAGATAGATATGGAAGATGATATGAGATAGATAGATAGATAATAGAAGATAGATAAAATAGATAGAAAATAAAGTAGTAAATTTTTAGATAGATAAGATATAGATAGAAAAAGATAATAGATATAGATAGATAGATAAAATTGAGTAGATAGATAGATAAAATAGATAGATAATAGATAGATATGAGATAGATAGATAGATAATAGAAATAGATATAGATAGATAGATAATAGATAGATAGATAATAAAGATAGATATGAGAAATAGAAAATTAGATAAAGGTATATAGGGTAGATAGATAGAAGGATAAAATTTAGAAATAGAAATGGTAATGAAGAAAATTTAAATATAAATTAGAGAATAATAAATTAATAATAATATAAAATTGGAAATATAAATAAAATTAATTTTAATAAAAATTTATAATTAATAATTATTAATAGAAATAATTAAAAATAATAATATAGTTAATAAAGATAATTAATAATAATTTTAATAGATATTAATATACTAATAATAATTCTAGATATAATTATAATATAATAATATACCCACATCCACCCACTCCCCTTTTCAAGCCTTTTCCAACTTTAATTGTTCAAAAACCCCCCCTTTTCCCAATAATTTTTTTCCAACCCAAACCCCCCCCCACCTCATACTTCACCGCTACCCCGGCTCTCCCCCACCCACCCGGCCTTTTCTTTTTATTAATTGCCCCCTTGAGCAATTTCTTTTTCTTCCCCAAATCCCTTCAACCGGCCCCATGCAGCACCACGCCCCCAGGACCTCACTCCCCCTTCTAATATGGCTCCTTTAAAGGAACCTGAAAGCTCTTGTATACTTTTGATAGAAGGCCAGAGGCGCCATTATGTTCTCTTTTGTTGCCCCTGGAGAGGAGGTTTGGGAAGCTCCTTCCAATTAGGGGACATCCAGTGGGAAGTGAAGATGGCTCTCGGACTTGTTCCACATAGTAGGTCGTATCTTATTGGTTCTGGACTGGTCCCCATAGCTCTCCATCTGTTTCATGGAACCCGGCTGGGAATGAATGTTTGGCTTTTAGGAGAACATACACTGATTGGGGTAATGCAATCTGCTGTCATGTTATTCCTATACCATTAAGCGTCTGTTGGCATCCTATAGCCCGCAGTGATTTGAAGGTTTGTTTCTCAGCGCTGAATACATAATGTTATCTACGGGAGGCAGAAAGCACATGGCAGTAGCCGTTTTTCACGCTTTATTGTAGGCTATATAGCGCCCCTTTTTACGCGGGGCAAAGCGCCTTTCCCTTTACAGCTACTTACAAAAGGGGGTTAAAGGTATTCTCCTGTTATCACTGTGTCAGTGATAATAGGAAAATTTAGTGCTTATTGACTTCTTAACCCCCTCGTGACAGGCCTGCTTTGGGCCTAAATGACCAAATAACATATAGGCCCTAATGGCTGTTTTAGTCTGTTGTCATCAGAGCACAGTAAGGACTTTATGGTACCATTCTGATTTTGTTGTGTTTTATCATATAATTCACAACACAATATCAGCAGCGCTCTACTAGCACTAAAAACAGTCAAAGGGAACAGAGGAATTAGTGGAAAAGCATTTCTGCTACTTTATAGACATGAAACCTTGAGGTTCTTAGTGCACATTTCGATCAAAACTGTAAAAGCCCACCTGCCGACGTCAAGGGGGCCTCAATACAGGTGGGAACCTATTCTAGAGCTCAAGCTTTGTTTTTAGTTTATTATCTCATTTGTATTATTTATTTTTTTTAAAGGGAAGGGGGGAAAAATTTATTTTGGCATTTGGACTACAAAGGTTTAGGGTTTTTTTTTTTCTCAGCAAGAAACTTTACTTCCCGAATAGACCATTATATGACCCAGTGGAAGACCCAGAATATATTGCTGTCACTGTTATCAGCCACTTCACTGTAGTTAGATATTCATAGGGTTGTTCAATAGAATATGCCATAAATGTCTGATGCAGATCCCACGGAGCTCCCCAAACTTCTCCATGCAGAACGCAGATAGATAGATGGATAGATAGATAAATAGATAGATAGATATGAGATAGATAGATATGAGATAGACAGATATGAGATAGACAGATAGATAGATAGATAGATAGATAGATAGATAGATAGATAGATAGATAGATAGTAAATATGATAATAAGCAAAATAGTTAGCACTTCCTAAAATATAAAGTGGGTTGGGTGCCAGCAAAAAATAGACCTGAGTTGCAGGTATGAAATGTCAAAGCGTTGAAAAAATTGCAGCACTCACAAAATGGAAAAATATAATGGAGCTTTATTCCATATCCTAAGTCGATATAGTAGACTATAGTAGATATGATAGATAGATAGATAGATAGATAGATATGAAATAGATAGATAAAGTAATAGATAGATATGAGATAAATATATAGATAATATAAAATAGATAGATATGAAACATATACATACATTTGAAATAGGTAGACAGATAGATAGTTATGAAATAGATATGAGGTGCATAGAAAGATTTTGGATAGATAGATAGTTAGATAGATAGATATGAGATAGATAGAAAGATATGAGTTACATGTGTAAATTTTTGAATTTGCAGAAAGTAATAAAAATGCCTTAAAAATTCTCTCTCTCATTTTTCTGCATTTTGCAAATAGAAATAATTTTGGTTCCTAATTGACCTAAATCGGGGAAGGTTTATTCTGATTTCATGTCAGATAGAAAAACATGCAGATGGGGCTTTTTATATAGTGGATAGAAACTTCTGGGTTCAACTGTCGAGGAGAGGGATATCTAGTTAATAGATAGATAGATATATAGATACAGTAGATCTGAGACAGAACGATAGGTAGATACATAAATAGATAGATGTGAGAAAGATAGATTAGATATAGATGGGAGGTACATAGAAAAAAATAATAGATAGATAGATAGATACATACATACATAGATACATAGATAGATAAATTGATAATAGCTGGATAGATAGATAAATAGGTAGATAGATAACTAGATAGACAGATAGATGTGAGATAGATATTAGAAAGATAGAAATTATGCATCTGAAAACTCGTTTTTTACATAAAGCTAACAAATCCTTCTGTGGCCCAGATTCAGTCCTTAAAGGACCATTTGAAGCAGAACTGATACCGTGTGTTATGACTAGTGCAGAGTCATTGGGGTGGAGTCTGACACCAGGACTCTCTCATTGGTCTTCCTTGGATCCATGTGTCATGTCCCGCCCCTTCTGGCCCCCCAGTAAACATAGCCCGATGGACCATTCCTGCCTGAAACTTTCCTTTCAGATGCAATGAAATTATATTTTATTTCATAATTCTGTTTCCATAAATTCCAAATATTTCATTTCCCAGCTGTCAGCTTTTTAGTTTTCTTTCCAAGCTCTTAAAGCAAATCAAGGTGTCAGATATAATTTATTGTCCAATTTTGTAGAAACTACAGAGAGCTCAGCTGTAGAGTCAAGTGTTACTTGATCCTCACCACTGCCCCTTTTCTCTCCTGCATCCAAACTCTCTGTGGTTGGGAGTGATTGACTCATATTCTGATAGTGATTGGATTTTATTGTCAGATGGAGAATAACACAAGTGGCTTTCATCTTAGGATGCTGTATCTCGCCCGTATTGACCCTTCATAGGAACAGCAATAGTCAAGTGGCAGCAAGGAAGGAAAGAGCTGGTTGACCCAAACTAACAAATGAGGCCCTCAAAATTAGCTCCTGGCCTGTATGAAGACACCATACACATTCAATGAGCCATCCACAGGCAGGAGAAATGAGGTACGTTTGGCCAGAAGTGGTCAAATGGGTCTTGAACCATTTCCACTAGGCTCCCACTGGCCCATGGAGGAATTGGGGAAACTCTTGGTGGACCCCTGGGTGTGATGGGCCCCTGGGTATGATGGGCCCCTGGGTGTGATTGGCCCCTGGGTATGATGGGCCCCTGGGTATGATGGGCCCCTGGGTATGATGGGTCCTTGGGCTGCTTTTCAGGGAGAAAGGCAGAGAAAAAATGAGGCAGAAAGCAAGAGGCAGAGTGGAAGAATCATGTGGCGTATGTGCAGTCATCTGCAGTAGCTGTAGACTGTGGCCCAAGATTCAGCTTCACTGGTGAGACAAAGGCACCCCAGTCTGACACTGATTTCCATATCACAAGACATTGTAGGAAAGTAGCTGAGAAGCTCAAGTGCCCTCTATTGGATGTAACAAAACCTCAATTTGCTTTTGACCCACTGGGTCTTTGGAAAGCAAACGGGACATTAGCCAAGCCAGCATCATCCATCTGTAGACAGCCGTTTCGGGGTGTTTGCCCCTCGTCAGTAGAGAGCAGAACGATGCTGGCTTGGCTGAATGGGAGGCAAGGGGTGGCTCAGAAGGGGAAGATCTCTCCTTAGGGAGAGCGCCATGTAGGCGTGTGGAGTGTCGAAATTGCCTGTTGCGCTCCACGACGCATCTGCATATCACAAGGCATTATGGGAAATGAGCTGAGAAGCTAAAGCGCCCTCTATTGGATGTAACAAATCCTCAATTTCCTTTTGAGCCACTGGATCATTGGAAAGCAAAAGGGACATTAGCCAAGACTGATTTCCACACTAACTAGGACCAATTGGTCTAACATCTCATCATGACCTTACAACAGGAATGGCACTTTGTGACCAGAGGGACATCTCAAGAAAAGTCGTCCCTAAATTGTCTACTTAGAAAATAGGCGGCTGCCATCTCGCTCCACAATGCCTCGTGGAAACATAAAATTTTAAAGTCTTGAGAAATAAACGTTCCCTAACATTTGCTGGGTCATATCGGTGTGTTAGAGAAGTATCCAGTGGATGGATGGATAGATAGATAGATAGATAGATAGATAGATAGATAGAATATGTAAAAAAAGAGAGAAATACAAGGCGCACAATAGTGAAGTATGAAACGGCAGGTAATGGTATTTAGGTAAATTGGGCTTACCTAGAAGAGTTGTGCATATAGATGAGGCACAACTCTCACAAGCATATGATTTCTCCTTTCGAGTTCCCCATATCGACAGCCAGGTGTCCACGATCCCTCGTGCAGTGCAGACACGCGGTACATAAGTAGCAATAAAATAAAAATAGTACTTCTGAAGAAGCATGGGTATACCATGCGAAACGCATTAAGTTTTAGTGTTTTACTATGAGAGTTCATCTCTTTTTAAACAATAAACACTTTTATAAAGTCAAGTGTTTAATCATCTATTCTCCGGGAGCACCACAGTCCTATATTTTTATTTTATTGATAGATGGATAGATAGATAGATAGATAGATAGATAGATAGATAGATAGATAGATAGATAGATAGATAGATAGATAGATAGATACATACATACATACATACATACATACATACATACATACAAAAATTTCCTATAACAAAAAAAAAACACAGGAGGAGATACAGGCCCTAAAGAAATCACTGGAGAATGACACAGAGGAGATGAAGGCCAAACTCCACACATACTGCCAGAAACTGCTGGACATGCTTATCAACAACAAAAAGAAAAAGCTCCATAGACTGAGACAAAAGGCCCTATTACTATAACCACAAGCACCAGCCCAGCTCAGCAGACCTGTGTTGTGAACCTTTCCTCCTACGAGCCAAACAAACATGAAATGTCAGCTCTCTCCAAAGGTCTCTCCTTCTGCCCCTCAGCACTCACTGACCATGTCAAGCTCTGCAACGACATGGAGGAGTTTTTCAGAAAAATTAGATTGAGGGAATATTTTCATGAAAAAGACCTTCCATACAGCAGCGACTATGAGAGAACAGCCCATAAGGAACCCACCAAAAAATCAACCTGGACCACACGGCCTGGACTTAATGCAGCACTGGATAAATATATTGACTGTTTCAGAAGCAAAGTAAAATCTGAGATCTTGGGGAAACAAAAGAAACAGGTATACAACCTAACCCTGCAGGAACAGAAGGCTATTGCTTCACTGAAAGAAAATCAGGATATAATTATAAAACCTGCTGACAAAGGGGTCGCAATAGTCATAATAAACCCCACTGACTACATCCAGGAAGCGAACAGACAACTGTCAAACCCCATCCACTACTGCAAACTTGGAAATGATCCCACAGAGGCCTATATGAAACAACTAAAGGATAGATAAAAAAAAGTTTCCAATTCAGGTCCGGAAGCAGGTGGAATTGCTTATCCCAGAGGATCCCAAGTCAGGCTGCTTCTATATGCTCCACAAGATCTACAAAGATGGCAACCCTGGGAGGCCTATCATTTCGGGCATTGGGACACTGACAGAGAATATCTCAGGTTGGGTGGAAAATCTCCTAAAACCCCTGGTCAAAGATACTCCTAGTTACATCCAGGACACCACTGACCTTAAACTCAATACCCTCGGTCCACTTCCTGAGGGCAACATTTTGGCCACCATGGATGTAGAATCCTTGTATACAAACATTTCCCACAAGGAAGGAGTAGCAGCATGTCGGGTGATTCTAGAGAAACAAGACCTCCCAACAAAACCAGTCACACAGCTCATCCAGTTCATACTCAGCCACAACTATTTTACTTTCGGAGAAGACCTGTATCTACCGCTAATGGGAACTTCCATGGGTATCCAGATGTACGCTCCAGTATGCAAATCTCTTTATGGCGGTACTGGAAGGAGCATATTTATCAACATGCACCACTAAACCCATGATGTACCTCCGTTATATCGATGATATCATTGTCACCTGGACTGCGGGCGAGGAGGCCCTAATTAAATTCCATAATGACTTCAATAACTTTCACCCCACCATCAACCTCAAGCTTACCTATTCAGAGAGCAAAATCCACTTTCTGGATACTACAATACACATCAAAGACCACCGGCTACTCACATCAGTATACCACAAACCCACAGACAGAACGGCCTACCTCAGGAATGACAGCTTCCACCCCAAGCACACAAGACAGTCTATTATCTACAGCCAGGCTATACGGTACAATCCATTATATACAGCCAGGCTATACGGTACAATCGTATTTGCTCCGACAAAGCAGACCTGGACAAGCACCTTCTGGATCTGAGGATGAAATTTCTCAAACTTGGATACATATCAAAATTGACAGACAACAAAATCAGCAAAGCAGCAGCCATCAACAGAGACTGTCTGCTCACGTACAAAGAGACCCAGAATGAAGAACGAGTGCCCCAAGTTGTCACCTACAACCCACAGCTGAAGATCCTACGAAAGATTGCCAAGGAACTCCAACCTGTGCTACATAGGGACAACAGACTCAAAGACATATTCCCAGTCCCCCCTCTCCTCTCCTTTCGGCAACCACCTAACCTGCGGCGCATCATTATCCGGAGCGCCCTGAAGGCTCCAACAGAAAATGGCACCTTACCCTGCCTGCAGAACAGGTGCAAGACCTGCAGGCACATCCACACTGCTGACAGTGTACTTGTCCCACAGTCACAGCAGGTGCACAGAATTAGGGGGACATTTTCCTGCAGGTCTTCCAATGTGGTGTATCTGATCGTGTGTGTGCAATGTCCGACCACAGGCCTTTATGTGGGGGAAACAGGGCAGAGACTGAGTCAGCACATGAGTTCACACAGATTCACCATTAACAACAGCAGAACTGATCTCCCAGTGGCCGCACATTTCTCTGGAGAAAATCACTCCATGGAAGATTTGCAGGTTGTGGTTTTGATGAGACATTTTAAGACACAGAGGAAGAGAAAGGAATGGGAATATAAATTAATGCAAAAATTTAAAACTCTGAAAAATGGATTGAAAATTCAGAGCAGCTTCATGTCAAACTATGTGTGAACTGTGAGAGTAACAAATCTCCCCTGATTGCATATAGATAAGAGAAATAATTACTGATCACTCCTGTCACGCCTCACAAGTTTCCAGTTGATTTCTTGACCTGTTGTAAATAACTGCTCTACTTATATTTAGAGATGGGCGAATTGATTCTAACAAAGTGGAATTTGTTTAGAATTTCAAGAAAACTTCGGTTCTGAACAAAGTCGAGGTTTGGGGTACTTTGGGTGAACGAAGTGTGCTTTTGATTGATAAAATGGCTGTGAGCACATGGCGTTACATGGGGCAAAGCACTCTGGGAGGAAGAAGGGCATAGCCTGCATGACATGTGCAGAGATGAAGCCAATCAGAGACCGGCGGGATTCTGTGACGTCACCGCACTATATAAGTCCGGGCGCGACGATGGGAGCTCACACTCCTCTCACTGTACTGATCAGGAAGGTGCTGCCGGGCTGATTTGTGATAGCTCTTACTGAAGAACTGATTTTTATACAGCGATTTTCTGTGGGGTGTCTCAGCTTGTCTCAGAGACTGTTCTCTTAATGTTCTATTTCTGATTTTTTGGGGTATTGGATCTGAAGTCCAGTGTGCGTCCACTGCTGCTGTATATACATTTTAATGCTATCTGCTCACAGCACAATAAATATCCGAGGAGGATCTAAGCCAGTTCCTGTTGTATTCATTTAAAGAAACAGAATCATTTTTGGCTGCTCAATTCTTTTGAGCAATTTACATCCAGGGGTTAATTAAGCGTTGTTTTTCTGCTGTGTTGACTCCAAGAAACCGTCTTTTTCACCGCCAAAAAATACAATTTTCCTGTAGCCTAATTCACAAGCGAAGGTTAATTGCAATTTTTTCTCTTGTTGTGTAGCGTAGAAAACACGCAATTGTAACACGCTACAAAGCTAGTAGTTTGTGGCTGCTCAATTCTTTTGTGCAATTTACATCCAGGGGTTAATTAAGCGTTGTTCTGCTGCTGTGGTGACTCCAAGAAACCGTCTTTTTCACCGCCAAAATTACAATTTTCCTGTACCATAATTCACAAGCGAAGGTTAATTACAATTTTTTCTCTTGTTGTATAGCGTAGAAAACACGCCATTGTAACACGCTACAAAGCTCGTAGTTTGTGGTTGCTCAATTGTTTGGCGCAATTTACATCCAGGGGTTAATTAAGCGTTGTTCTGCAGTGTACTCCATAAAAGAAACTTTGTTTTTCCCAGAACCTCGGCCAACAGAAGAAATTCTGTAGCATAATTCATATCCGAATGTTAATTAAGCCTGTTTGTTGCTTTTATATTCAGTGAAATACACAGAGTTTTTAAACGGCACATACAAGTTCAATTTTTTCCTGCCCATTGTGAGTGAAATTTAAAGTCCAAGGGTTACCCAAGCTTTCTTAGTGGGTCATTTGGAGTCAAAATACAGGGTGTGTATTTATCATATACAGATAGCTCATCAAACATGTCTGTACATTTTATAAAGAAACAGTATGTCAGACAGAGAGGTGGCCAAGGCTCTTCACCTCGAGTTGGCCAGAGGCACATACATTCCAGGCCCGCAGGTCAGCAGCACAGCAAGGGGACTTCGCAGCAGGGATTACTTGGTTAGGTAGGCCCAACTGCCCTGCTGTCAACTAGCGGGCCGTGTGTTGTCAGCAACCCAATGGTTCTTGATTGGTTGACTAGGTTATCCACTTCCTCCCAGATGACATCAGCTCCTCACCACGAGTCGGTGGAAGTCAGACACAACACTTAGTTGGCATGGCCCGGAGCGGGTCAGTGGCCCTCACCTGTCCTCAATCGCCTCTGTCCCAGTTCCGGTTCCCTCATCTAGAGATCTACTATGTGGTCTGGGCTCAGCGCCTCTAATGCCGAGATGAACAATTTGAAGGAGGGCAGTCAGCAGCTACTTGCATCGAAGAAATGGTGCCAATATCCCCTGCTTCTTGCAGTAGCGGCAAAAGTTAAAGATTTTGAGAGTGGCATGGGAGGGTCCATGTTTTGTTAGGGTCAGCCTCTGCATACCAGACCGGTGAGAGGACAGCAGTGGACATGAAACATAAATCAATGATGAAGTACTGACCGCACTTGGGAGCCGGGTGAGGCAAGGGCTTCATCATCGTCAGGAGAAGAGAGTGTGCATCAGCTTGCGCTTCAAGCCTGCGGCACAGCCAGCAAGTGGGTTGTGTGGTCGTGATTCACAGATAGCAGCATGGAGGTCGTGAGCCAAGTGGCCACGGGGTAAAAAACAAAACCCGCTAGCAGGTCCCAAGGAAAGTCGCGGGCACAATGGGCTCAGCCAGGCAGCGGTGGCAGTAGTTCACTCAGTGCGATCGTTTTGGCGGTAAAATCCGATACTCGTCGGTGTGGCAGTTTTCTTTGCTAAGAGCACCGGAGGAAGCCGAATATGGGTATATGTTGAATTTTGTGGGAGAAAGTGAAGCGGGCCCGGGGGCTTATGTTTGGGACCACGGCCCCGCGTCAAAAACATGCAGCGTCCCCCATCCGGTGGGGGAGAAACGTCCTCAGATGTGGGTGGTCCATCCTGCCGGCCCCCAGGAAAAGCCAGCAGGGGAAGGGGCCCAGTGGCACGAAGGAAATTTCAGCCAGTCAAGGCTCCAAACCCCCTCTGCAGAAGGGGCTGTTTTTCTTTTTTTAAAACCCTTTTCCCGGGGCCCGTTCCTACTTCCCCGTTTCTCATTCGCCAAACAGTCGTTCAGCGAGGCGATTGCAAAGAGACAAAGTTGCGTCCCAAAAATCCCAAGGTGCAGAAGTGACCCTGCTCCTGTCCAAATTTTTTGGTGCTGCAGTCCCCCCTTTTCCAAAAAAGGTGGGGCCCCTTTCACCCTTAAAAAATTAAATGGCTTGTGCCAAACCCAGAGGGGGAGTTCCAAGCCGTAATTTCTTTTCCAAAAAGAGTAACCCGCATTCATAAATATTTTGAAAAGAAAAAGGGGGGCCAGTCCTTGGGGTTATCGGTTTGTTCCCCAAGGGGGCACGGAGGCGGGAGGGTTTGGGGCTGTAAATGGTCCCGGGAGTACATGTCCTTTTAAAAGCCCAAATGGGTTGAAGTGCTTCCGGCCCCCGGCACCCCCAAAAAACTTGGATAGGAGATTTCGCTTTTCCCCCAGTTTTTCAAACTTTCGCCCAATGTCCGCCTCCTCCTCCTCCACCACCAAAACATTCAGCCCCTTCAATTAAAGCTTTCCCTTATACCCCAGTGTAGGGCAAAAACTGGTCCCGCAGTTTTACTTGGTTTGCCCCGGCGCAACGAAGCACACCCGGGGGAACTGCTCCCCGTATCAAACAAGAAAATCGATGGGGTGGCTTTCTCCGCGCCCAAAGCAAAAACGGAAACCCTGGTGACGGACAAATTGGGGGGAACTTTGGGGTCCGCGCTGCCGAGGGGATGGTCCCTGAAAATTTATGGCGCAAGTGTTAATTAGTTGTGAAAAGGTTCCTGAAAGGGTTTTCCCCGGGTCTTCAGAAGATTCTGAAAATGGCGGAAACCCGTTTCATGCATTAAACCCTTTTATACAAGCCAGGAACCCTTCTGAGTTTTCAGGGCAAAACGGCCCCCCCCAACACACTCTGATATGCGAGTTTCCACCAGTTGGGAAATTCCCGCCTTTCCATGTTTGGGGACCGACTGTATGAAAAAGAGGGAAAAGGCCAAATTTAAAGATTTTTTGATGATCCAGGCGGACGGAGTAATCCCTGTGTAACTTTGATTTTAGCCAGTGGCAGGGTATGCGTTGGGAAAAACCGTTTGTTGAGGCCCTTCGGGGGCCCCATTTTTTGTCAGTCGCCAGGGGCTAGGGATGAATAACGTATTCCCCTGCTTTTTTGTCCCGGGAAAAGATGGGTTTAAAAAACTGTCTGGGAGGGAGGAGGGCGTGGTGAAAATTTTCGCGGGCCCCATGAGTCCCGGTTGGGGGCTGAAATGGAGGAGGAGGACTTTTTGGGGCAGAGCATTGTCTGGTGAATGAGGGGGATTTTTCTACCAGGTGCAAGAGAGGAGGACAGGACGCTGGAGGGGGGTGGGTGGGGATGAGGAAGCGAGGCAGATGACCCCCAAGAAGGGTTTTCATAAAGTGGAGATGGGGGCGGGAGCCCCCCGGGTCACTTGTGCAGATTTGGGCCCGCGCCCTGTGATTTCCCGGCTAGTGAACCCGCCGAATAGTCAGCATAGGCAGAAGGGGTGACTTCTGGCTCTCACCCCATTGGACCCTCGTACCCGGGCCAAAATGGGAGCCTTTTTTCCCAGCTAATTTAAAAGGGAGGACAAAATCAATTTCTATTTGGGAAATCCTTGTGTCGTTGGGCCCCTGCCCATTTGCGGATCGTTTCCCCTCTCCCCGGGCAGGGCCCGACCGGGGGGGTTTTTCAGTGCTCCCGTTTCTACAGCCATGGCTGCCCGGGGGGGAAGGGGGGGGGGTGGAGCAGTACCGCTCCATCAGCCGCAACCTAAGTTTGGGGTACTGATGGGGCAGCTTCCTTTACCCGGGCCCAGTGAGGAGGGCAGTCGCCGCCGCAGCAGCAGCAGCGGACCGGAGCAGACCCTGAACCCAAAAGGTGGTGGCCACTTGGCGGGACTTGCCCCCATTTAGGGAAAATTGCTGGATTTCCTGGGCAGCCCAAATGGGTGTGTGGCCGCCCAAATTGCCGAGTTTGCAGTGGAAAAAGTGTTTCCCGCCCCCGGGCCCGTAGGGGTGGCAAACCCGAGGGGGTTTTTCAGTGGGGCGGGGGCCATCGTTACCCCCCAAAGGGGGAAAACCCCACTGGCCTTTTTTAAGATGAATCAGGCGTGGATTGGCCCCGGTTTTTTCCCCAAACCAAAAGCCCTTAGGGGTCAAAACTACATCGCCATGACGCCTTTACCCCAAACCTTTTTTGAAAGAAATTTAGTTCTGTTTTCAAAAATAAACCCGGGGCCCCAGCCCCTAATCTGATTTCCGCCCCCCGCCCCGAGCCCAAAACCCCTTACCCCCGGGGTGACAGTTTTTCCCTCTGCCCCAACCATCTTTACCAGGGGATGGTATTGCCACCCCCCTCCCCCCCCCTTTTTGTCTTTTGCCACTGTCTGACCCCATGCTTTTCTGCCGCCGTCACCTTTTCCCCTCTCTGTCAAATTTTGCCACTCTGGGCCTTCTCCCCGTTTTTGCCCCTCCAGAATTTTATTGTGCCAATGTCTGACCCATGTGCTGCTTTTTTGGCTGGGTGCCGTGACCTCCCCCCACTGTGTTATTGTCCCACTTGTGGTAACCCGTTTTTTCCCCTCCCGAAGTTAAATTTTTCCCTGTTTGACCTCATGCTGCTGTGTGGCTGCTGCCGTGGGCCCCAACACTGTCTTGGGGCCACTGTCTGACCCCTGCTGCTGTGTGGCTGATGCCCCTGACCTTTCACACTGTGTCATTGTGCCCCTTGTGGTACTCCTGTTTTTTTCCCCTCTTGGGAAAGTCATTTTTGGCACTGTCTGACCTTTAGCTGCTGCTTTTGTTGATTTCCGTCAACTTACCCCTGTGTATTGTTCCCCTGGGCTGAAACCCCATTTTGCTGCTGTGGTGGGCCGTTCCCCCTCCCCACTGTTTTCCCTTGTGGGCCCCCCTCTTTTGGCCTACTATGTTTTTGCCACCCCCAGAATTTTTGTTTACCGTCTGACCTTCCCTGTGGTGTGGCTTCCGCCGTCACCCCCAAAACTCTGTTTATGATGTTGCCCCCCTGAGCCCTAAAACTTGTTTTTTTCCCCGCTGTCGCTGCCAGGACTTTTTCAGGCTACATTCCCCCTTCGTTTTTTTTGGTCAGGGTTTTTTCCCCCTTTAAAATGCCCAGGAATTTTATAGTGGAAAACGAAATTTTAAGAGCGGGGGGGCCCGTCATGTGGTGTCATAATAAAACACAAAAATTGTATGAAGGGCCAAAAAACCCAAACTCCCTCTGCATATTTAAAACATTGGGACAAGTTTAAACAACCCGGGAGGGGGTTTTCCCGCCCGGAAATTGTGCTTTTTTAAGTGATTAAGGTCCCCAAAATAATTTTGGAACGAAATTATTTTTTTTTCCGAGAAATTTGGCGAAGTTTACAGAAAAAGGAAATTTTTTGGAAAAAAGCCAAACTTAGGGTTTTATTGCATTTTGTTATTTTTAAGAAATTTTAAGACCTTTTAAAGACCATGGGCTTTTGGGTTTTAAAAGTCTGGGTTTTTTTAGTTTGTTTTTATAAACCAAAATTTGAAGGAAAGGGGGTTGGGCCCTCGAAAAACTATTTAAAAACAAATTTCCCTTTGCCTCTTAAAAAAGGGTTTTCCTGATTTCTTCACTCTTTTACTACTTTTATGGTAACCCCCGGTTTTTTTAAAAAATTTTTTCTACATGCAAAACCA